>JAHWFP010021241.1:0-52196 GCA_023313725.1 Lithobius niger | reverse complement strand
TTTTTTTTTTAGCCAGCTGTAACCCACAACGTTCATTGTTTTTAGTTCTATTTTACTACTGATGCTTGGGGCCCTGGCCTCATCAAAATGAACCATTTTATAATGGTTCACATAAATTAAGAAGCAATTTTACTTGTGTTGGCTGCTTAAAATAACCTTTCTTTAAACGGATTCGTTCATCTACCGACTTGGTGGGGGGGGGGGAAGCAGAGGGGGAGCGGGACGGAGAATACGTTGTTTGGTGCGTCGTGTTGCGTGCTTATATGTATATTGCATGAAGCAACCACGATTCCAACGGAATTCCCTACGACGCAGTCCTATCTGAAGGCTGGCCATAATTCTTCGCCCGCTACCGAACCTGCCTGGCCACATATCGTAACTTGTGATTTTCGTGCCAAACTTGGGCGGCAGATAAGCGTCTCTCCGACTGAAGGAAGCTAGGGAAGCCATAAAGCCGGTCCTGGTTCCACCAATCCAACTGCTGCAACGTGATTTACGCAACGAAATGACAATGCGAAACGAACTTAGCCACACTGTGTCTACCTCGTCGTATCACCCCTTAATGGACGTTGAATATTTCATCAAGTATTGCTTGAAGACATATTAGCGTGAGCGACATTGACTCATTTTGACTAACTCGCTCCATATTAGTTTTGGCATCTGACCACCTGCTAATCGTCTGTCGTCTATGGCGGCGCTGCTGTAGTGAGTGCTTTGCTTCAAACAAGGTGCCAATGGGTGGGAGTTGAAAAGAGATGGCTCAGCGTTCGGAGTTAATTTTCCAACGAGTGGTGTTGAGGCTGATAAGCTATTTAAACAATTTACCGAGCCTGCGATTGATCACCTAGCCGTCCTTTGACGGTTGGAGGGTTTCTAAATAATGATTACGTTGTTCCCGCCTCCAAGTTTGTTAAGTATTCCGGAGTAAAACAGTAAATTGTGGATCTCTGAACTTAAAAAGTCATGTTAACGTTAAGCTGATAGCAGCTTTTGAAAGCTGTTTACCGTTTGAGTTATTTGTAAAGTAGTAATATTTAATAAGTTGGTGCTTCAGTCCCAAAAAAAAACGTAATTGTTTTTCTTTATTAAAAAAAACCCAAACAAACGATTTATTTCAACTGGAAAAACTCTGAAAATGTGGCTTTTTTCACGTTTCAGTGCACTAAAACTGATGAAAATGAGATGCAGTTGAAAAAATTCTGTAAACTGGCTTGTATCACGTTTCAAATGCACGAAAAAAAACTGAAAATCAGTTGGAATGGAAAAAATTCTGAAAATTGCTCTTGGTTTCAAATGCATTAAAACTACCGAAAGTTGGCTTGTTTCCTGTTTCCAATGCACTAAAACTACTGAAAATAAGTTGCAATTGAAAAAGCCTGAAAATTGATTTGTTCCACGTTTCAAATGTACTAAAATTGCTGACAATGAGTTACAGTTGAACAAAATTCTGAAAATTGGGTTTATTCACGTGTCAAATGCATTAAAACTGCTGAAAATGGGTTGCAGTTAAACAAAGTTCTGAAAACTGGCTTTTTACACGTTTCAGATGCACAAACTTACCGAAAGTGTTGTTGCGCGAGATTTGAGGCGGGCACTTTCCTCCTTTGCACCCCCCCCCTCTTCCACTCTCCAGGATGTCCAGCACTGCATCAGTTGTAAAAATAGGTTGAAAGGGTAAGGATAGGTTATCCGAAATGTATTTTATTCATTCTTTCCAACAGAATTATACGACACTGCTAACAAGGCAGTGGGAGTAACGAAATAAACCCCATAAAACACTAGTTAGAATACAGACAACTTTTGGAGCGTAATAATTGGCCAACCTTGCAAATTGTCAAGTTACCCAAACAAAAAATGGAAGTAAGTCTTTTTCATGTCAAACTCCAGCCCTTTCGGAGAACCTCGTATGAAACTAAAAGTAACGTAATACATTGAGAAAAATGTTGTTGGACATTAAATCAATTGAATGTATGGGGAGTCACGTGACGTGTGTCAGGCAGGACAGTTCTTTATTTATTTATATTTTATTATGTAAAAAAGTTGGAAAGACTAAGTTAAGGAAAATATTGACTTGCGCTGACCATGTACATTTTCCAGTGGGATAAGCAGAATGGAAACTTTAAAAGTCCATCATGGCTGCTGGAATTTTGTCACTTTAGAACGAATTATGTTTAGCTTTAATAGTTGCCGTGCAGAGAAATATTTGGTCAGCTCTTGTATTGCCTACGATGAAAAAACGCAGATACCAAATCAAAAATAGAGTGTTAAAAGACGAGGTAAACGAGCAGTAATTACCATCAAACGGCCATGTTGTTCCAACACTTACCACCTAAAAGGGATGCAGTCTTGTGACGTTTTTTGTAACGAATGGAAAAGCAGAGGAGTGGGATTTTAAGCGACTTCATCAGTCGAAAGAAACCTAACACGTTGGACACACATACTGACAGGTGGTAGTGTATATAAAAAAAATGAAAATAGGCTTATTCCAACTTGGGCTAACGCAATTCTTCGGACTGAGATTTTGAAAAACGTTTAAAGTGTCAGATTGACTAAGTAAATGGTTGCAGAAACGACGTTGTTGTTAGTGTCTAGGCAATGCGGTTAAGCAGTGAAAGAACCAATATTTTAATAAGTGGACATTTTCAGGACGCTCGGAATCTGCATAAACAACAAATGGCTAGACATCGGATTAGTAAAGCAAACAGTTTGCGCTAAAGACTGGCCTTTAATGGAAAATGTTTGCTTCGTTAGCCCTGATTTCTTGTTTATTTAAGATTACATGAATTCAGACGCACTGAAATTCTAATTTCTTTCTTTTAGTTGTTGTATTAGAAAGTGAGAAGCCTAACTTATGACTATTTTGCTCTTCCTCTGGTTACTTATTTTAATTTCAAGTCAATACTTCAAAAGTCAATATTTCATCCCCTTTTTCTTTAATCACTGTTGCCAGCCTTGCGATTACCACCAAAAAGTCTTGTTCCAAATACTTCCCACTGAAAAAGTGAGCTACAGTCTTGTTTGCCACGGACGAACGGGCGAACTGAGTGAGGGCATAAGACTCCTGAATAGTGTTTAAAAAAAAACAACCAACCTAATGCCTTGACCACTCATCGTCGGCGGTTATATACACTTTTAAAAATTGAAAATACGTAAGCCAATTTATTTCCCTCTTTTTTGTAGTTGTTTTTAAATCTTTGGCCTTAAATGTTGAAAGTTCCAGAACGATTAATTAACTGGTATCAAAACTGATGAAAAAAATATTTTAAGTCAACATAAAGCTTTATATTTATTATTATAGGCAGCGTGTCTAAAAAATCTGGGGGTCAGGATTGCTCTGAACTGCACAGCTGAACTTCCAGACTGCAAGGTCGGAATTCTGGACTGCGTGTTCGGACTGCCGGACTTCCAAAGTGACTGCCAGACTTCCCAAAAGAACTGCTGGACTGCAAATCGGACTGGCAGAGCGGTTACTCCCTCGCCCTAGGTCTGATGGTAGACATACATTGCTGTAATGAGTTATATCCTCGCAATGACAGTCGAGTCATAAACTTAAAAACTTTTTGATTAGTACATGCACTTCTAGGTGACATCACAAGTTTCTTGTACATCCAACGCTACCATGCTAACCTTATTGCTTCTCTTTGTCACGTACAAAACCATCGATTTTCTTCATCCTACGCCTGTATTTTTCCTGTTATTTCTCCCTGTACACCATTAAATCTCCGTGTTTCCGTGCCCTTCAAATGACATTATCATCTATGTGGGAATCGGCCGTCTTTTCAAGCACCCCTACGGGACTAGATTTACAATGGCACGTTCCTTTGGGTCTTATCGTCTAACATTTTCTTACCAATTCCCCAGTACCAACTGATAAAAGAAAAGGGATTTTTTTTTCTGTACAAAAATTTTAAACTCTTGTGGGAATTCAGTTTTCCAACTTTTATGGTATGAATTGCATAATGCAACTGCAAAGGGTTTCAATTATAAAAGGGAGAAATGGAGAGGAATAATTAAGGGAGGAATCGGGATTCACTGACGAGTTGGGATGTTGGAATCCAGTTAATCAAAACAGATTAAAAAAGATAACATCAAAACACAGCAATCCTAAACCGGCGAAATATCAAGCGCAGTTAGCTAATCGTCAGCATAATGATCGTGAAATATAATGATGCAATTTAATGAGGGTGAAACAGTTTTAATTGTTGGTTACAGCCATGTTCACGGTGAAATGTCAATAAACATAAATATAAATATGAGCACAGAAATCTAAAAATAATAAAAGCTGCGATATGCTCTAGATAACGACAAATGATACACACTACTTACAAAAAGTTAAAGGCATTCACTTAACGGTGCCATTTTGTAACTGAATTTCTGTGTTATTACTTGTGGCACACAGGTAAAAATTTTATAAGATTTGCTCATTTTTGCGAAGTAGGGAATTTTTAGCAGTATTTATAACTCAATACTTGTTTATCAAAATGATAAACTTCAAGGCCTTGTATTAATTTTTTCGCCGGTTATACTAGTGTTACTATCGATAAGCTGGCCAGTGGTTGTGGTGTAGTTGGCAACTGCTTACGAGGGATGAACAAGGTGCCTTCATATTCAACATTTGTTGGGCAGAAGTTTGATACCTCGTTAAGTTGACTAAAACTGTTAACAATTGTGTAGATCGTGAAAAGTTAGTTTGAAAGAAGTGAAAAGTTGTTATTTTGTTTCCGTTAACTATACTTTTGATAAAATAATTTACGATGTTGACGTTTAACGTTACAGTATTTATATTAGTTTTGGCATAACTGTCTGTCTACGAGCTTATAATTCGTACAGGCTTTTATTTAACAAAATCAACCAGGAGAAAAATTGTAAGAGTATAATCTAGTGTTTGATGAAATCAGGAGCTTCAATTCCATATTTAATTTACTATCCAGTGTATATTAAGATCCAAGGGCGTATCTTTGATCTGTAAATTGCCGATTGAGCAGTGGTGTTTCCTCTGAGTATCGGAACCTGCCCATATTTTGAGATGAATCTGAACTCTTAATGATCATCATACCTGTCAATTATATCATCTACCTTTTTTTCAACTATTTGGCACTTCATTTTAAATCTTAGTAATTTGCGATGAATTTTCCGGTACTGCTATCGGTGCTTTCACGAAAAGCTGAATTGTTAGTAAACTAACGATAAGCTTCCCTGCCATGCATGCCACTAAACTGAGACAAAGCTATAGGCGGGCAGAATTGTCTGTACTGTATCATAGTTAGAAAAGGTCCACGTGTATCAGCGCTATTTTCTCACAAGTAATGTCAGGCTATCGCATTTCAGTTTAAACTCACTCTCTTTAGCCTAATGTCTATCAGGGAAGAAAACCTGCCTGCCATTGACGTCACGACTGCTAACCACATTACTACAGCATTATTTTGCTATAATAACAGAAAAAAAAACTATATTTAAAAATAATTCTCCCATTTAATGCTATGCCAAGTTTTTCTTAAAACCTAACTGGTCGAACCTAAAAATTTGGACCTAACTCAAAGTGAAATTATTTCAAGTAAGGCATACTACCATTTCTAAAAAAATTATAATCGAAATTATGAAAAAAAATACGAGTAACCCCACTACCTTCACTCCTCCCAACATAAATTCAAGCCTACTCACTTTTCACAGGCACCCGCCATTGAGACTGAGCTGTTACTACGTGAAATTCAGGCCTTTTAAAATTCTTTGTAGGAAGGACCCATTTCGTAGTAGAAAAATTCGCCGAGTCGGGTGCTGTAATCCGTTGTCCGACAGGACGGAGTCTGGGACCTCTTTGTAAACTACTGATTGTTCTTATGGTTTTTGCACTTTTTTCAAATTTTATTTTAATTGTCAACAAAGAGGGTATTTCTCAATTTTTGATTTTTTGTTTCGGTTAGGTTGTCAGATTTTCTAGCCATAACTTTGTAGAAATGTTGTTACTGTGCGCCAATACACCAGTCTTTCTTTCATATCATCAGTATTTGAGCTTTTCTACCAACAATTTGTTGCAATTTTTGAGTCTCTCTTATTCCATTTACGTCTCCTATTCCTGCATCTGCTGTTGAAACTCAAATCCGCATTAGGTTTACTTCCAATCTAAGCAAGTTATTTTCTGTGTTGTTGAGAACACTTACTTCTTCCATCTGGCGCCTTCTTTGATTTGGTCCTTTTGTCGTGTCTGGTTGCATCGTGATCCTCACCTGCTGGCGGCACACAAGACAAGTCGTTAAGTCGCTAACATGTGCGGCTAGTGTTTGTTGCAAGACGCGGCCGCCGAGCAAGGTTTGGAGGTAAAATAATACAAGAGGAAGGTGTTGGGATGAAAGGAGGAAGAGAGTTCCTGCGGAAGGGAAAGGGGCTTAGATAACAGCTATGTCGCTAACGAAAGCAAGGAGAATTTTGCGGTAGGGTGTCGCAACTAATAATGCTAATTTTCGCCTGCCGACATATTGGCGTCCGCGACAGGATTGCGAGGTGAGGCTGGCTTCCAAAATGAGATTGGATAAAAGTGTGTTTGCGAAGTGGTAAGGTAACACGTGCCATCTTGTAAAAAGTATCAGAGCGTAAAGTTCTAAAATTCAGAAATGTGAAAGGATTAGAAGTGCACAAAGTAAAGACGAAGCATAATGGCAGTCTAATCAGCTGGATGTACATAACTAGTAGCTGCTGTACTTGCCATAACTGTAGCCCTTATGTTTGTGTAAAATTCTTTTTTCTTACACAAACTTTTAAGCGTAATTCATGGATTTCTTACCAAATATTGGATAAGTAGATAAGAGTTTAATTTCGTGATTTATTTACCCGATAAACTAGGGTATAATGATGCTAGATGGAATTAGATTTATGCAGTTTTTATTTTATTTTTTTTTACAATTTGCTAGGCAATCATTAGGTATTTAAAGAAGCCAGATTGGTAAATATTACCAAAATGGAGTAACATCAATTCTTTTTAAGGCTTCTCATGTTAAACGAGAAGCCTAAAAATGACATAAATGTGACTCACGACCTATCCTACACCAGTAAAATAGTCCTGTGTGAATTTATTTGTGTGCCCTTCTACTCCTTTCGAAATAAAAGGCTTTAAGATAAGAGAAAGGTGTCGGAAGAAAGGAGTTTCTCATAATTTCTGTTAGAAATATTCTTAAATTCTAATTTAGGTCCTAACTGGCCTATTTTAGTAAAAATGCCCATTTACGACAATCAGCAACAATCACCCAACAATACGTCGACAATTCATGACGTCATGATTGTGGATAAATTTTTTCGTGAAGATGGCGAAAGTTGGCATTTATTTAGCTTTAAATAGCTGAATTGCATATCAGGTTGATTGATGTACGTGGACGTACGTTACTAAATACAAGCCATAAAATCTATGAATAACAAACTCTGCTCTCCTCGTTTTGTTGGCGTCGTCTTGCTGTGCTTGAGAAGTTATCTTCTTGGCATTTGCATACTAACAACCAGAATCTGCCACACGCCGAAACAAACCAATTTTTTATCGGTTTGTTTCAGCGTGTGGCAGATTCTGGTTGTAAGTATACAAATGCCAAGAAAATATGTCCTTACGCGCAGCGACACAACGCCAACGGAACGAGCAGAGCAAGAGATGTTGCTTGTTCTGACTTAATTGTGGCAGATAACACCTAATCATGAATAACCTGTCTTCTAAAACGTTCAGATGAATATGAGCTTAATTTTATGCTGTATTAGTCAACAGCGTGGTTTTGTGCACAAGTTTTACGGAATGGATTCTGTGGTTGCACTGATAAGAGACATGGTCAGCAAGTGGAAAGGACGTAAAAAGGAAGCCCTTAGGCCCATAAAAAATGGTAGTGGGATATTGAAAACGGATGATGGCAACACATTTCTAACAGACGAAGTGATGATGATGATGATGATGATGATGAGGAGATCATGTTGATGATAGCCGTCTGTTGGAAGCGAAAGTGGATTGCTACCTCGCGCCTCCAAATCAGATTTTCCTCTCTAAGAATCGTAAAATGTGCACACTCGACTTTTTCGCCTCGGGCCATGCTACACCACCAAGCTTGCGTCTTCTTATTGAAAAACGGGGAGGAAAAAATATATATATAGAAGGAAGTGGCCCAATTTGCGCAGAAGACTGGAGGAGCATTCAAGAGGACGCGAAAGTCAATGACTGCTTTCTTCTATCATTTGCTGCTCTTTCCTGTTTGTTTAACGTAAAATTGAAAATCTCACTTCAACAAAATAGCGGTTTCTAAACCACCTTTCATGTGACGGTTATAAATGAAAATGTTTTACTGATTACAAAAGACTCATTATTTGTAATGGACCTTTTCCCTAAAATAGGGAGAAAAGCCCAATTTCTGGCGAATTTTTTTTGTGGAGCTCCCACGTGCCTTCCAGATCAGATTCCTATCGATATTTGCTGATGCTTCACATCAAGTAGGGTGATAATTACTCAATTACAGGTTTATTCGCACCAATATAGGCCTCGTTACTCAATCATGAATCCAATTCCACCAATATAGGTCAAACCCTCAATTAGTAAATAATATTTTCCCACAGACGGTGGGCAGGACTTGGAAGGGAGGTGAGCCACTGATACCAATCCTGAGATGGGTTTAGGGAGCCTGGATGGATGCACAAAATTATGGACATTCTTCAGAAACCAGGTCAGAGACAGACCATCCAGAATACGCCAGAAACTAGACAGTACAGTATTTGTTGAGAATGCCTCCTCGGTCCAGGAGTTCCAAACTGTAACCACGCGAACAGCAAAGAAATTTCGGTAGCAGTCCAGATGTGCACCTTGAATTGACAGCTTCCATGAGTTGCGCTGAGTCGATGCCATAGGACTATCATCAAAAAAGGGCAATTCCACAGATAAGAATCCTCACAAAATTTTGTAGGTAAGAGCAAGATCAAACTTAAGTCTTCGGAGCTCCAACCGTGCTTCGGGTGAATAGTCACATAGATCAGGCAGCTCCTTGGTAAACCGACGCTGGACCGATTCCACCAGGTCGATGTTTATTAAGAGAAAGGGGGACCATACCGGCATTGCATATTCGAGTAGTGGTTGTACAAATACTTTGAAATCCCAGACTTTAGAGGATTATTTACCTACCAGAGGAAAAACACGTATTTACAATTGCGAGTCGACGGAAAGCCAGTGCTACAATTTTCTGGCAATGGAGAGACGAGTTGCACGTAGAGCTACCGCGTGTATGGACTAAAAGTTGACAGAGTGGTGTTTTTGTTGGTTTAAAAGGTTGCCTACTGACTTGGCAATTAAAAAAAACAACACATAAGTATGGACAGCAATTTCATTTTCAGCATGTAATTTGTGTTCACAATAAAAGCCTAAACATAAGATTAAAAAAAAGTGGGACGGTACCAATTTGTGTGTATCACGAATCTGCCATTCGTGATTCAGAAACAAGGTGCTCAAATTAGGTGCAGAAAATTAAGTTGCAGTCCAGACTTCTGTTGTTGTGGATTTTTATTGCTAAGTCAGTCGGCAACCTTTTAACCAACGTTCACATTAAAGGCACCTAAATCGTTCCGTGTGTGTCGTCTGGCCCGTTGAGAATAGCATTTGCAACATTTAGGGCGCGTTTACTCAAGGACAATTTTCTCGCTTACTAGCTTTACTTGGTCAATACTAAATCTGCTGGCTGCTTCTCGCCTTTGTCGGAGAATGCGGCTTACGAGTTGTCTATACGTAGTAACCATGGCAACAACGCGGACGCAAATTTTCTCCTCGTGCCTCGCGACACGACGTACGATGCTTGCAACATGACAGCGTCGAGTTATGACAACTAGAAAACAATTTTTACTGCAGTACACGACGACGGACAGATTCCTGAATACCGGCATTCGAAGGGTTGTCTTCGAATCGACAACTCCGAAATGGACGCCATGTTGGATTTGAATTCTCTCTGCGAGTAGCTATTTATTCTACCGTCGTTTGATCACTGCTAGAAGCTGTTTTTTCAGCGAGAATAGCAAATTTTGGAAATAGCGTGAAATGGCAACAATGCTGTAGCAATGTTTAAAATGACTGTTGCACTTTGTTCTTTATCCGTGTTGTTATTTATAATACATTTAATTTGTTGTCTATTACCGCAATCATTTAATAGAAACGGGAAATTAATCGTAAATAAATAACGGTTGCCTAGCAAATAGCTTTCGGCGAGCGAGAAGGTCTCGTTGCGTAAACGAGCCCTTACACAGATTAGAGTTAATATTGCAAAATCATCTCGCACGAAAGAAAAAACAAGAAAATGACTGTGTTGGCAACATTTACTATACGTTTGAAGTAATGTGACAAAACTAAGTTGTACAGCAAAGCTAACAGGGATGCATGTACCTTTAACGCACAAAGTTATCTTTCAATTGGTATTTTTGACACCTATCTATTCTATTATTACCTATACTTAACGTATTTTTGACTATCCAGAAAATAGTTACGGCCAGTCGTTCCACGTTTTGCCGCATAGGGTGGCGACCTAGATCAAGAGATGAAACATGTACATTGTACATGTATTATCATGAACATTGGCGGATCCAATGGTGGAATGGGGATGCACCCCCACGCTCCAATCTGGGACGGTTTGGGACGTTCTGGTGCCCCCTTGGCTCTACTGGCAACTGGCTCGGTGCCCCTCTGATGATGTGATAAACCCACCATGCCGACCAGTCTAGATCCGCTACTGATCACGGACACTCTGTCTAACCTTACGATTGCAAGCTCTTCTTTATATCTCTTCTGACATAAGTGATTGCTCCAGTCCTTAACGTTCATAAAGCCTTGTTGGCGTTACAGCCTCTCCTCTCCTAACCTGGATGATGACTCACTTAACTTGAAAACCGATGCGTCCATTCGCATTACCTGCCTTCCTCTCTCATAAACTCATTTGTTTCAACCCTTTTTCCCTATACGCCCTCCTCCACCACCCCCTATACGGACACACAGTTAATTTCGCCCAGGTCTCATCTAGAATTTTGTATGGCGATAATTAAAGCTGTACGTTCACACTTGTTTTTCACTCCTCTCCCCTAGCCCTAGGGCACAGCTCACCTAGCTATGACAGGGAAAGGACGTCTCGCAAAAGTTAAGAGAGCTCCCTCAACTTCGAGTAGACATCGTTCGTATTGCAGCTCTCCTCGCCTAAGTAGGCGGTGCCAGACGAAGTTAGGAGAGGAGAGATGGTAGTGCGAACAAGGCTTTAGCATATCCAACAGTTTCTAACATAGCGTGTCAAGTTCCTCAACAACATCACCCTAAGTCTCTCTCTTCTAGTCAGCATCCAATTCAGTTTGCAGAGCATGATGGGACTGTCCCCTGCAGCGTGACCTTGAAGGTCACTCTAATTCGTAGGAGGCCAGTCTTATCACTATTGGCTAGCGAGTTGGGAGAGAGAGAGAGAGAGAAGCGAGAAAGCAAACGCCTGAAGACGAAGATGCGTTCACGCCACCGAAGCCGAGATCTCGGTCCGATATTTGTCCCGGGGTCATCCCTTCGCGGATCGAACACAACTTGTGTCCCGCCTGCAACGACGTTACGCGCTCATTAGTGCTCCCAATGGCCGCTAGGCATCGTTAGTGAAGCCGCTAATTGTCGCTGCGCATGCTCTGACTGATGGATGAGGTCGTGTCCAGACCAAGGCGCGTCTCTCTTTCACTCCAAAATTTTAAGTTTGAGCGCCGTGGCTTCCTTCGTAAATGGGGAGTGTAGTATTTTAAGGCTTCATTGCACGAGGCACACGTGGAATTCTCTACACAACTAATTAGTACTAAAAAAACAGCGTAAGCAAATAAACTACGGATGTAAGCCTAAAAAAAAATAGATGCTGTAACGGAACAGATACAAGAAAAAGACTTGTAAGCCATTAGCGTCGCACTAATTTGTGTACAAGAATTTCCAGCATCCCAAAAACGCAGGCTGGAGCTTATTTACACGTATTATTTTACACATGTATCTTTTTCTTTACATTATTTTTTTTTAAGGCTTACATCCGTGTTTTATAAGCGTAAGCGTATTTTTAATGCCAATAGCTGTTATTTTTTTCTTGGTGATATTTCAGGTAAATTCAATAACTAGAATTTTGATATGATCGCAGTATAATACGATCGTGGTATATAATCACGGTATGAAATAATAAAGATTAACGCTTTTTGAGATAAATCAGTCACATTAAAATAGCTTTCAAAAATCCTTGGTCCTTGTTAATACTTACATTTTAAGCTATACAATTTGAAAATCAGTTCATAGGTTCAACTCCAGTTGAGGGCAGAGACTCCCAACAACAACAAGAGGCTGAACGGATCGATTGTTGTCATTAAAAGTTTTAATGCAGTGAATATTTACGACACGACCCCAAATATAGAATTTCGTTGGTCTTGGTCAATTCCGGGAAAAATGATAGTGTTTCAGAGTTTGACTTTTAACATGGACGTTCACGCTGAGGCTTAATCGCGGGCCTTGATAATTAAAATACATGATTAGTGTTAACCATTGGTCTGTTTACATAATCGATCTTAGTTGAAACAACTTAATACCCTTCAACTGTTAACTAACAATTTACTATTATTGTGTTGGTAATAGTAAATAACTATTGATTACTTGGTTGGTTAGTTGGTTACTTAATCGTTAGGTGGTCTGGTTTGGCTAAGCTGCAGTCTTCCCTGCTTTGAAAATGTTTCGGTAAGATTTGTTCATTAGGTATCCTTAGAGCTTAACGTTCCATCATTTAGAATATACCGACTTTCAGCCCCGGGTGTTATTTAAAGAGTCGACGGTGTTTTGGTGTTCTGAAATTATAGTGTGGTGGATTAGGTCTCGACAACGTTTGAGTTATGCTGAGTAACCAAACTTTTGTTGAATGCATTAAAGTTTTGATTTTGTACAATTTCACTTGTTAAATCATTCCAGTCACGGATAGTTTTTGGAAAAAAAGAAGTGGCTAGAACATTTGTTCTGCTCGGAAATCTTCTGATTTTCTTTCTCTTCTGATCATGCCTCCCGATGTAGTCAGGGGAGACAAGGTAGTCAAAATGGGATTCAAGATTGTATTCCTGTGAAAAATCTGGTGTTACAGTCCACGTCGCCGATCCCTTCTGCAAACATGCAAAGGCTGCCATCCTAAATTGTTCATCAGGCCGGACACAGCCACCATAAGTCAATTCATTAAACACCATACACCAAACTCTATACTCGCATGCAAACAATGTCTTCGTTAAATCCAAAAGTAACCAAAATAACCAAAAGTAATATTAGGGGCTGCACGTAAATAACATGCAATTGATGGCCTTTTCAACCCCCCTCCCTTTTAACTTTGTTTCACATGAAAACCCCCTCCCCCCCCCCCCCCCCCGTAGAAATAAAGTTAAAAAATGTCGACACACGACATACCCGTTCATACTTTAAACGCTGCATAAACAATTGGAAGATTAAAATTAAAGGACAAGTGATACTTGGAAACTCTGATAAATATTCAAAACGCGAAAAAATACGCAGACGGGTTCGACCACACAATCAGCGTTTATTATCCGGGAAAAAATAGCTGTTTAAATGTTGCATAAACCGTTTGCAACACGCAGATAAGGGGGGGGGGGCTGGAAATTCTAATAACTGTATAGTACCTTAAGCCATTTTATGCGCAAGTAGTGTCTCTTTCTAGTGGCGTAAGTCGGCACTGCTAACTAGTCCTTCTCCAAATCACTGCAATACCCCCTTTAAACAGTAAGGACAGTCGAGAAAGAGATGTACCTATAATAAAGGCAACTATTTACAGACGAGCTGGTCCATCAGTTCGAATAAGTAAAACCTAATTGCATAATGGTGGCTGAATGTAACCTTCTGGTGTGGTTTCGTTGTAAGTTTGTTACGATTGTGCCTTAATTTCACTACGTTTTTCCACGTAAACGAAGTTTTAATATCGCCTGTGCACCGTGTGAAACGTTTGTTTCGTTTACTTTCACGAACACGAGGTACGTAATTGAGTTACCAACTTTGAGCTCTTTCTCCGATAACATTCCCAGTTTTTCATTCCAAATGATTCCCAATCGCAAATTCTTGTTCTTTTTTTATTTTTTTCATGACAGCTCATTAGAGTTTGTCTTTTAGCTGAAGTTTGTCTTTGGAATTGGTAAAATTGATCTCTGGAAGTTTCAGCCTCTCAGCCTTCCATATCCTATTCCATTTTTCGTTTATTGTCAGATTTAAATCGCCTTTCGTTTATTTCCCTAATTGACAATTCTGACAAGTTTTGAATATTTCTATCGAGATAAAGCCACAGCAAACGTCCTTATCGAGTAAATTTACTAAACGAACAAAAGTTTTTTTTTAATTAAAAGAATTTAAAAAAAAATAAGGTAAAGAGGAGTAGTAAGCTACTTTCCAATTAACACGTTAGCAAAACCTTGAAGACCACTTAAATATTTTTTTTCCGTTTGTTTGTTTGCGGTCTATAATGAAGACAGACACGATTTAATTTACGTTAAGCATCAGCAGGAAAAAAAGAAATGGGCGTATTTCGTCCAAGCTGCCTGAAATTGCCATCAGGTTTGGGTTTAGTTTTAGCTTGGAAAAAAAAACTGGTATAAAAACATTTAAGAGCACAATTAGAAGTAAATCAGCATAAGACAACTAAATGAATAGAATCGTATTCTGCAAAGAAAATGGAACAAATTTTAAGCTCCAGCCAAAATATGTACTTCGCATTGTCACGTTAAATTTTAATTAGGCATCGACCGTGCGTTGATCTTATACTGTTGGCACACAAACCTATCCACTCTGATACTGACAGTAGACAAAACTATCTATTCCGATTCTGAAGGTAATCAAATCTAGCCATTCCGATACTAACAGTACACAAACCCACCCATTCCAATACTGATGGTAGACAAACCTTCCATTCTGACCAGCCAGTAGACAAACCTATCCGTGCCGATACTGATAGTAGACAAACCTGTCCTTTCAGATACTGATGGTAGACAAGCTATCCACTCCGATACTGACAGTAAACAAACCTATCCCTCCCAATATTGACGGTAGACAAACCTTTCCATTCTAATACTTTTGGTAGGCAAATTTTGTCCGTTCTGACAGTGAGGTGCACAAACCTATCCTTTCCGATAATGATGGTAGACAAACCTATCCATTTCGATACTTTTAATAGGCAAACCTGTCCCGACATGAGGTATACAAGCAAACATATCCGTTCTGCTATTGAGGTGTGTAAACCTATCCTTTCTGATACTGATAGATAGACAAATCTATCCATTCCGATACTGATGGGAGACAAGTCTATCCATTCCGATGCTGACATAGCCTAACCCTTCCATTGTGATAGTGATAGTAGACAAACCTATCCATTTCAATATTGATGGTAGGCAAACTTGTCCATTCCGATATTGTGGTACACAAAGACATCCTTTCTGAACTTACTCACTCACTGTTTCGTTTTGTGGGGGGTTGATCCTCCTGAATGTTATTGGTGTCGACGGCCACTTACGGTCCGGCACTTACTTGTTGATTGTCACCATCTTGATGGTGTTCGTCGTCGTTTCCATCTTCCGCATGACATTGCGTGTCAGTTGGGCGATAAGTCTGTCCTCCTGTCCGGTGTTTTTCAATTTTTGCAGGAGGTACAGATGTATGACAAGATTTAGATTAGAGGTTTGAATAACATCTCTGTAATGTGTGGTGCAGTGGTAACCCGGACCACTGTAATGTGACTGAGGTTGGCGCTAATGACCAAGTTGTCGATGCGCCATTAAGCCTCAATCCCCCCCCCCTTTCTGAACTGACAGTAGACAAACCTATCCATTCCGAAACGTTTGATAGGCAAACCTGTCCGTTTCATGACTGAGGTATACAAACCTATCCTTTTCTGATCTGACGGTTTCAGAAAAGGACCTATCTGTTCTGATGCCAATGTTAGGCAAGCCTATTCATTTTGATAACGATTTCAGGTTTTAAAAACTATCATTTTACTGTAATGCAAATTACTAGTTTGGTGGGGAAGAGGGAGGGACGTAAAAATGTACAACAAATGCCCTGTTAGACGATCGCTCTTTTGTTTTTCTTGTAGTAGCCTTTCAGTCTCTTAAACCCCATGACCACCTTATACGGCCTAAGCATCTGTCTCTTTATGGTCATGTCAATGGCTTCGGCCTCGAGCTAACCAAGGACCCAGTGGTCAAGTAAACTGGAACGCTTTTATCGAACTGCTGAGAGAACCAGTCAGAAAACAAGGAAAACCTTAAACGCTCAGTGCTTGCCCATCTGAAAGAGGAAAACAAACCAGTTAAAGAGGATAAATAGAACCATTATATGGATCCGTAGAAATTCAGTTAGAAAATTCTATCAAATGAAAGGTAGTTGTGAAATTGTAATCCACTCTGTAATAAGTTGTAGCTCATGACATCGGGTGGCAAGTGTTGATTAATTTCGTTGTTTATGTTTCGAGAGTACATAATATTATGACTCGTCTGTTTATGTTTTTCTTGTGCTGTACTAATCTGATCGTGGTGAAACTTATTACATAGTTTTAGTAATTATTTCTATACGAGCATTTCCATTTGCCGCGAGACTTAGCGGATCAAGTGCGCGATAAGTCTGTGTTTCTGTCCGGGTTTTTTATTTTTTATTTTTGCAGGAGGTACAGATCTATAATAAGATCTAGATTTGGGGTTTGTTTAACACCTCTGTAATGTGTGGCGCAGTGGCAGCCCGCACCACTGCACTGTGACTGAGATTGGCCCTAATATGACCTTGCAGTCGACGCGCCATACGACTCGCCCCCCCCCCCCCCCCCCCGCAAATACATGGTTTAAGCAGGCCATTCTGCATGGGTATTTCCTTTTTGTATTTCTGTATCCAAGGAATCTTGATGAAGATTTGGTCGAATCTGAGGGCTCTGGTCATCCATTTGCCATCTGTGACGTGTAGAATTTTCCCTACATATTACAATCTACTATCATGCACCAAGGGAGTGAAAAGGGCACAAGTCGTTTTTTTTATCCACCAAAAGTCGATAATAAAGGTAAACCGAAAGTCGACCCAAATCGAAAATATACACGACAAAAAAAAAGTAGTGCGGTAGACCATCTTTGTTGACGGGACTCAGTGCGAGAGGGCGTCAAATAAACAATCAGGCGAACATCTCGTAAAATTCGATTTATACAAATCAGTGTTGATTTCAAAGCGTCTTTTTCTTTGTAAAAAATGCATCTAAAATGTAAAATATACATTGGACTGGCAAACTGCAAACACAGGAGCTAAAAATTTTACAAAATTACTTATAGAACAACGAGCTACAAGGCACACATGGTAAAAACAATAAAAATGGACGCCACCAACCGAGCATCATGGGACTCAATTGCTACGTTTTTTATGTATAGGGACGCCCAATGATACATGATGGGACAGTTTTCGTTCAATTTAGGGCCAAATTTTTATTGGAACAAATCGTCCATTTTAGTTGGAACAAAAATCGTGCCGTAAAGTTAACGAATTGTCCCATCATGTATGATTGGGTTTCCCTGTATGAAGAAAACGTAGCAACTTAGTCCACCGACTAGAAAGCAAGTGAGCGTCGTCTCGAATCCCGTCACTGACGTAATGTTTCTCTTAAAATCCATCCAATTGGGCTGTAAAGAGTTAGCAACTCTTTTTCTACATCATTCGAAGCCACATTAAGCCTTTACAGCCCAGCGTTCTTTTAAATGGACAGCTATCAAGCGACGAACCCCCTCCCTCTTCATAATGACGTCATACTTGTAATGGCCAAGTAGTCTGAATGGTCGGCACCACGCCAAGCGAATGCGGGCTCAAATCTCACCTCCGACTTTAAAAAATTGTCTAAAAGTCGTCTGTTGTTGCAATACAGATGTATACTTTAAGCTGACTCACCGAACCCGTTATTGAAGGCATAACTGTGACAGTGCTCCATTCGGCCGAAAGTGCTTAGCCCTAAGCAGTGGAGAGGGAATGTAAAAATGCACTCGTAAGCTCAAAGAAGAATTAAACTAAACATTCTCCACGCTAGCCGAGCACGGATGGTGTTGAATGCATGGTTTGCGACACTTTTTAGGCAAGGTAGCTTATGTGTATGTCCGTCTTCGACCGAATTTAGTTTCTTCAAATTGTTGCGCACAATGACTAATAAGCGCTGATTTTCGTTCGTTTCGCTCACTCAATCAGCGCATCCTTGACTCAAATTACCCAATTCACCGCTAAATTCCCCTTCCCCCCTTTCTATGATCACTTCTATTGTATTCTTCCATGTTCATGTTTCTAGGAAATATCAGCCATCATGTGTCTCAAATTCCCCCCCCCCGGCTGGGGCTATGGGTGACGTCTGTTATATTGTTCCACGTTCATTTTTAAGCTGGCGAAAATAAATGAGGCTCAAGGCTGTCTGGAAACTGCCCCTTCCAGAAGCATGCTGTCCTGAAAAGGTTCCCCTAATGCTTCCTTCCTACCAGATGCTCGGTGCTGTTGGTTCAGACTTAATTCCTAAAAGTAGTTGATTTATACAATTTTATTATGTAGATTATTTATTTATATGTCGATAATAAATGTTCAGTTAGCTTTAACTGACCTTGGTGAATTTTGGAATTAAAACTTTTGCCACAAAAGTAAGCCTCCATCCCATCTCATTTAAGGTAGCAGTCGTCTTCTCTCCTTTCCTCCTCTCCTACCTACCCCCCCCCCCCCCCCCAGGCTGTCAGCCACCCGCGTTCATTTGCTTCGCTTCCTTGGTCCAACAAAACGTAAACGTCGCAAATAAACGGCCTTGTTCTTACGACTGTTGTTGGGCGCAAATAAAACTCACTCGTGCCTGTAACCCCCTCCAGTTACAAAAGCAACAACAAAAACGGTAAACATCAAGTTGGGACAAAAGCAAGTCGTACTTTGACGTGAAGGATGCTTTGCAGGCGCCCTGGTCCAAGGAGGAAAAAGGGAATTTCATTTTTCTTCCGAGACATTTGCTGCAGAAAATGAGACGGGTGCCGCAGAAAAGACTGCAATAATATTTCTGCGGCTCTGGAAAATATCAGACATGAAGAAGAAAAAATGGCTTCACAAACACAAACGGACGCGAACTTTAAAAAAAAAAAAAAAGATATGTACTTGGGCCTGAAAAACTAACGTGAAGTCAACCGCACAAGAAAAAGTATAAGTTTTTGGGTCGTCTATTTTTTCAATACCACATTGCACCACAGCATAGTTTTATGGTATATTTTAACTTGACAATAACGACAAAGTGTGGAAGGAAGTCAAAATTATACCTTCTGAGAAATGTTCCATGCGTCTACGCATTTAATTTGTAGACGGCTCATGGGCATGACGCCATGTATTCGTCCGCTTGACAGAGTAACACATATGCACATGAGAATTAAGCAGCAAGATTTACTTGGTCGGAATAGATCACTCTTTTGTTACCTATTGTACGTTCACAGTCCTATAAAAGGTGTGATATCCAACCAAAACTGGTATAAGAGAAGAAGCCAAGTTTCCCAAAAGGGTCGGCCTTTGAAGGTAGTGATATCATTCAACCAGGGAAAGGCTGCCAAGGTTAATACTATTAGCGAAGTTAATCGAAGCTTCATTTAACTTTCGAACTATTAGCCGGTGCGATTAACTTGGCTAATAGGATAACCTTGACGGCCTTTCCTTGGTTGAATGACATCACTACCTTCAAAGGCCGACCCTTTTTGAAACTTGGCGGCTTCTTTTGTAACAAATTTGGTTTTGGGTGGATATCGCTGTCATCGCTTTTCTGAGCCATCTTGTGGGAAGTTGTAGAACTACTTTCTCGAGTACCAAGGCCGGCTGCAGCCGGTCTGGTTTTGTGGAATCTGCTTGGGACGGTGGGGCGCCCCCCCCCCCATTTGTTATGATAGCTGACGAAAAATATTTTTATATGTTAATGATGAATCTTTCCACTTCCAAGAATCCAGTATGGCAAGTCCTCGTACTTTTTTTTTTTTTAATATCTTCGAAATTGAACGTGTTTTACTATGGATGGAAGCTAAGCGATGTCAAGTACATGTATACTGTCTCAGCAACAAAAGCGTTCGAATAATTTCTCAGTGCAGCTCAGCAAACCAGCACACAACAGTTCAGCCATTTTACACCAACCACAAGCTAACTAAACTTGTGTAAACTCAACTAATTAATTTATACCGGTTTATACATAAAAAAAATGTAATCCAAAAAACATAACTGTATTTGCGACTACATAGAATTGTTGTGGTCACAATTCGCAACGTGGGTTCCAGTCCCACGTGGAGTTGGCTTTTTACTGATGGCAAATAGTTATAAGTTTTTTGTTTGTGAATAAAATAAAAATGTAATCCACAAACAAACAAAAATCTACAAAAAATCAAAATTTAAATGCTAATGGGAAAAGTTGGTGCTGAAATCTTGGTTACGTGTATTTGTTTGTAAAAATTTTGCATACGGTTTTGAGGCACCATGTATGATGCTATCGGCATCCACTCAAGTCAGAAGGTTAAGAAGCCTTATGTCTATTGGCACCTTTTCGGTACCCTAACTTAGTATCCTTTTGTGAAGATTTCAGCTTTTAAGTATTTGTGGAATAATGAGTGTTTTATTTTTGGGTTTAGTACATTTCGTTTATTTGAACTGTCGTGTGATGGTGTTAGTGACGCACTCAGTGGACTTTGTATGAGCGGACTTTGCATGAGCGGACTTTACATGAGTGGACTTTGTATGAGCGCTTGCGCACAAGGTATAAGAAAGAATACGGCTAAGTGTAACTGAAATGTATCGTGTCTGCGACAAATAAAGATGTTAAAATAAACATGTTTGTGACTTTGTAGCAGAAGCTTCTGTTGCAAAACTGGCACCCGAACAGGGCCTCTGTTACAGTCGTTTGTGCAGTGTTTATATACATTTCAGTTTAATACTCTTAATAAGAAACCTTCAAATAATCAATGAATTGAAGGTTTTGTTTTTTCTTTCTTTCTAGGTAAGTTCCACAGAACCCTAAATATCCAGGCCCGAGCTGAGTCATGATACCATGTATGTAAGTGATCATTCTATAACAATTCATCAAACTTCAATGTAGCTTACTTTGTGATGCTGTAAACGCACAAAAATGTCTGAAGGTATCAGATTTATCACTAAAGTGACTGAAAACACCATGAGACCAATTTCTTCACTTTTATCTTGGCGATACATTTATTCACGCTGGGATATGAATATTTTCATTGCCACACTCCAAAAATTGAGATGGCATATGAATGTTTTTTTTTTTTTTTGTATAGGCTACATAGTGGTTATTTCTTTATAGCTAACTTTTTGGTGCTACAGATACCAAAATTTTTCTGAAGATATCGAATTTGTCACTATAAAGTAACTAAAAAACACCTTCAGACCAATTTGACGATCCATTTATTGAAGTTAGAACATGAAGCTGCTCACACTGCGAAAATTGGCATGTCATGAATTGAAATAAAGTAAAAGTTTACTTGTAAACTTTGTAAATTAGCATTCTAGACAGTGTAAGCATAAGTGTAGAAAAGAAAACTCGGGTGCCACGTACAACTGGAATTCACAGTATGTTTTCAGTATCAATGCAAGCTTATTCTAAAATCTGCATTTGTTAAGTTTAGCTCAAAATTGGCTGTTGAAATCAGAATGCTATTTTGATTTAGACAAACCTTTAGTTCACCTTTTCATTCTTTATTTTTTACCCAAGAATAAATCAAAGGTAAACCAAGGGTTTTATGGTTGGGTATGTCTTGCAGCTTGCCCCGTTTAGTTTCTCAAAATCCAGCTGAGATCACTGATTCATGGATGACTTCAATGACAATGCAACTGTTGTAATTTTTTTTGACGGCAAGCAGGCAAGTGATCATTTTGGGAAGAGTGACATCCCAACTACATGAGAAAAGACACCAGTTTCGTATTGATCAGTGAATGCTTAACAATTTTAGACTGTGAAACTGTTGTTTGTCTATGGCTTATTTGCTTTCACAGTCGCTAACCCTAACTTGTAATAAATATTGTTGTGAAAAAGGCTTCGTATAGATGGCTCCCTAGGTAGGGCAAAGAGCGTGCCGCCCATCAGAGAAGGTGCACTCTTGTCGGAGAACGACTGTGAAATCGTCAGCGAATTTGGCGCGAGAAGGCAAATTGATTTAAAAAAGAAAAAAAGTGCAAGTTATCATGTTAACGTTCTTACAAAAAAGTAAATACATAATCACATCCTGAAATAAGCATATCGTATTGCTTTCGTCATCGCTTTGCGTTTACCCCATTCCAAAATATCCTCTTTTTTGACCGCGTTTTTCTTCCAGTTCTGGGATGTGGGGGGGGGTTCGGTTTTTTTACTAAAATATGTGCAAATTTACGCCTTGTATTTTCAACATCCTCTGCTCTCCACAGTCTGGCGCCCCTGATACACTCGTATTTCAAAACAACGCTCTAGGATCGTGGCAAGGGGGTTTACTGAATTCTTGCAAATTTCTTTAAAATATAAGCCAGCTGCCATGTTGGATGCTAAACACACCTTCTGTTTGAATTTAGTGTCGCAAGAAAGAAAGTCGACTTCAGTGACTTTACATTCTGGGCTTAAGGAATCCACAATTTACGATGTTTCGCAGAATCCAAATGTGTTTTCGGTATTCATAAAGTCAACGAAGCTTGTATGTTCATGCTGCAACATATTTTACTCGTTGCACCTTACAACATGGTGTCATAGCTGTGAGATATGCTCCTGCCCAAACCAAACATAAATCTGAATAATTCTGTTTGAATTACAAGCGTTAGATTACAGGTAGCTAGTGATAGTACCGGGTATTGTTGAAGGTGGACTTGTGTACTTATATTAATAAAAAGTTCTAAACTGTTTGGGAACGTTCAGGGTTTTACTTCTTGAGTTTGGAAACGTGTAATAGTGATCCATTTAATCGACGAACCATACACATCCATGCAGGCATGTATGGATCTGTATTAATAATAATCCGTGTAGATCCAAACAGATCCATTTAAACTCGTGTGGCTAGCAGGGTAGAAGAATAGATCAGAGAAGAATAGATCGTAAATGACCAAATCGTTAGCCTACATCCATGTCGTCTTCGTACTTCCAAGTCTTAACATTTCTGTGATTTAGTAATTAATCGTCGATCACTCATACTGTTTAGCTATCGAGGGAAGAAAAAGATGCAGACATGTTGGCACTTAGAAAAACGTTTTTAGCCATTTGCATGTTTTTGAGTTAACCAACTGTAACATTCGGGTGTGCATTTGTGACTATTGGAATTTTATAAATAATAAATGAATTAATGGATGCATATAGATCAATGATGTGAACCTCTCATTTCTACATAGTCAGCAGTATTGTTCCACATTTAGGGAGCAAACACTGCCATTGCATGGCAAGGACTTTGTTGTGAATGAGAGGATTAGTAGCAAAACTGTTAAGAAATTTTGGGAAGCCTATAGGATGCACGTATATACATTAAAACGCGACATTTCGGGTTGTGTACGATTCTTTATCAAGTATGAAACTTTTTTTTTAGTACAAGGCTAAACAAAAAACAGTAAAAACACGTGCAGCAAACCACAAATGCAACAACTAAAGTACGCAATTTTTAAAATAATAAAAAGACCTAAATCAGGTCAAAACCTGATAATAAGACGACCAGGCCTTACTCCATGCGGATGCAGCGTAAGTGCATTCGCAGGGACTAAGACCTTCTCATCCTATTATCAAGTTTTTCCCCGATTTAGGTTTTTTTTTTTATTATTTTAAAAATTGTATGCTTTAGTTATTGTATTTGTAGTTTCCTCTAAGTGTTTTTACAATGTTTGAGGTTTAGTTTTGTGCTGAAAAAAATTGTTTGATAAAAAGTCGTAAATGACACAAAACTTGGCAGTTTAGTGTATAACTGTGCGCCCTATTGGCTTTACATAAGTTTTATAAGTACCTCTTTCACTCACTGCATTCGAGAGGTAAAAGTATGGTTGTGATGTGATAGGCATTGTTGAGCAAACTTTCTCATCATGTATGCATTTATCCAGAAAAATAATTGTCTTTTATATTGCTTTTTCTCTTCAACTTCTTTCTCCCTTACCCGAGCACACTTTCACTGTCAAAAGCACTATGAGGCACCCCCCGAATGGGTCCTCCCGTGCACGAGTTCATGCCCCTAGCCTTATTTCTCCCCCCCCCCCCCCCATGTTTGTTTTCTATTGGCTTCGTTAGCCCTACGTCGTCCGTTCGCTTGAGCTGCACCATGTTTCCCATAAGCCTCATTATTTGGCCTGAGGCTGTGTCACTTCTTCCGCGTGGCTTGCTTTGCAGACACCAGCACGATAATAACGACAAGAGAAAGTTGTCAGTGCATAGATTGCAGCAGATCTTTATTTTTCTTTTCTTTTTTTTCTTCTTTTTTTCCCCATCTTTTTTGCTCTTTTTTTTTCCATTTTATCATCATGTTTGGTTCACCACTGCGGGACGCCCGAGGAGGTTTTCTTCGTTAGAAATTTGTTCTTTAGAAAAGGAAAATGAATGCAAGAAATTGAATAGGTTGCTGCCTGGGCTTCAGAACCCAATTACGTCCCCCCGTATTTGTTGATAATAGACCAAAAGGAATGATACTGAAAAATAAGAAAAGTGGTTGGGAGGCGCACCACATCCGTGTTACAGTTACGAGACGACAGCTCAGGCACTGGTCTCAATGAAAACATATTATAAAGTCTAACGCTAAAACGAAGGATTGACCAATTTCTACGTTTTGGAAGGATGGATAAGAGCGAATACCTGGGTTATTATTATTTCCAGGTGGTGTGGTATACAACAGTGGTGTGTTGCCATTTTACTGTGACGCCACACGTATTAGGCTACATTTGCATGGTGTTTTTTCTATTGTTTAATTTGTGTCAGCGAATATGTGCTAAATATTATTAGGAACGGTACTTAGGAAGCAAAACTATATGCCAGATAAGTTGGTGTGTTGTAGCAGCTTAAAGTGGTCTACACTTATGCTAAAATTGTCAAGTCAGCCCTGCCATTGTTTGTCAATGCTTTTCGCGTGCGAATCGTCAGACGCTTTTCTAGGAATTTTGCGTTTTTCTTACAACAATTCTGGAATACGCGTACCAGGACTGGTCACCGAATCTTGTAAAGGACATAAACCTGGTTGAGTCGGTCCAGCGATCATTTACGAAAAGATTGCAAGTCTTGTCGTATTGTTCATATAAGGAATCGCTGCGATTGTTGGGGGCTGATCTGACACTCGGGAGTTGTGGAGACTCAAATCTGATCCAACACTGACCATTTTGATGCTACATAACACTGTGGATTTCACGGGTACTTTTGAAAGGCTAGTGTGACCAAGGAGCACACTTTGATGCTAATTGAGAAGAGTTGCTCCACAACATGTCGGGCTGTCGGCGCCATTTTTTTTCGTTAGGTTGGTGAAGACTAGGAGCTCGTTGCCATTATGTGGTACCGGCCATCAGTGTGGCGTCTTTTAAAGCAAAACTATCAAAGTTAAACAACCATCTTCTGTCATTGACCCATTACTCATAGGTTAGTTAAGTAGGTGTAAGTGGTCTAACAGTGAGGCGCCTTTTGAGACAATCATATCAACTTGCACAACCATGTTTGGCCATTTATCCACTACTCATTAATGCGTCGGGCCGATGGAAGTGATCTATGATCGGCCCTGCTCTGTCATGATTGTTCTTTGCGACGAATAATTTATTTATTTATTTATTCATAAGTGAAGATCTATATGCGGCATGATAAGGAAATCATTAGTAGAAACAGAAGGCTCGTCTCGATGTGATCAATTGAACTAGTAATGTTATCTCCGTAGCAAATATAGATCGAAGGTTCTCGCACTCCCAAAATCTTCTTAATCTATCCGATCCTTGCTGTTATTGACATTCTTATCCGCTGATATTTCTTTCAACAGCAATGCAAAAAATAAGTTTAAACTGTTTTTAAACTTCAGAACTTGCAGTTTGGTGTCACTTTTAGCCATAAATCTTCCTGGCTAGCTGTAACTTGTCCAATTGCAGGTTTTAATTTTAAGAAACTCAGTAAAGTTCGGAAACAGATCACACCCTTCATTAAGCAAGTTGTACAATGCCAATCGTCAATCGCGTGATATAAAACATATCAATAAGAACCTTAAACCTAGATTAATGACTCTAAAAAAAAAAGAGAAAGCATGTGGAAACCTTAGGAAACCACAGGAAACATGCATATATACGGATGTGATAACTTACTGCACATTTAGTTACCGTATATTCAGTGTGTTGTGCAGCATGGTACAATCGCCTACTCGTGTAATTTTGAAAAACCTCTAAAAAAATCGAGTGTCGTCCTGCTCAAACGGGAAGAATGACCTAAAGAACCACATGAGACACATCACCCATTACAAAGTCTGATACGCAAGCAGTTATTTCTTGTTGAGTTTCTCTCCTACTGTGCGTCATTCCTATTATAGTTTGTTCCACATTATGTTTGCAGAAAACTGACTGCATGGCGCCACGTTTCCTTCCACTATTAGTGCAAAACATGTGGCTATCACACTTGTAGACTCTACACAGTTACCGTTAGAGTCTACGAGTGGGATAATTGCGGGTTTTTTGCACTCGTAGCGGAAGGAAACGTGGCGTCGTACAGTCAGTTTTCTGCAAACATAATGTGGAACAAAGTATAGCAAAGGCTTAAGGTGACCGAGGCGTAGCAACGCTTGTGCCCTGGAGTTGGCTGGCTTTCCAAGGAAGTGTCACGCGTTCTGGAAGCATCGGGTGCTTGGAGCGCCTAGTTAATTCCTGGCAATTAACGCTGGGCCTGATTAGAGCGCCATTCTTATTCCAAGCAGCTTTAAGCACAAGTTGGTTGGTTGGTGTGGCAGAAGAAACTGAGCGACCAGAGAAACCTTTCACAAGACTGCGACGTGTGGAACTTTAGGAAGCACTTTGCTGCCTTTTTTTAATGCCTTTCTTCGGCATGGAGAGTAAGCTTCTGATTCTTAAACAGTTGGTATTAAAATTAAACCTTGGAGGAGGGAGTGGGGCAGAGGTTCGCGTTTTGTTATTGTAAACATCTGCGTGTACGCCCACTCTCCCCCCCCCCCCCCATGCCAGTTTGCATTTTTCCCTCCAAGAATCGATCCGAGTGCAAATTGTTGTTGCATTTATGAATTTTTAATGGCGCAATTATGGTATTAATTCTTTTGACGCGAGCAACTTTTCGAACGTTACACTTGCGTCAGCATCTTCACGGCCTCCTTGCCTTTTTGACGTTGGGAAAATCAACTTTGCCGCTTTGTTTTTAACCGCCTTTCAACAGTTGGATGAAAGAATAAATTTGCACTTTATTTTTATTTACTTTTTGTATTTAAGCAGAATGTTTGTTTGCGGCACTTGCACAGCGTTAAATAAAATGTCTCGAGTTTTAACATTTCGGCAGAAAGGGTGAATGTGTTTTGGCACCTCCTTAGTTGAAAAGCTGCAGAAAAACAGCCACAACTGCAATAACATCGTTCTTCCATTAATTTTTTTCCTTTGGTGTGTGAAACGCTTGGGCCTCTTTCCCTGTTTGAATTTTGATTGGACAGACAAATTTCTGGTTTAAACAACAGCCAACACACCAATAAACACGTTAATTGCTGGAATGGAGCTGATGATACGTTGAATACGATGCAGAGTTGGGATTTAATTCGTTTTTGTTGTGAACTAATAGAAATGTCTTACTGAGCATGGGTGGGTATAGGGGAGTGGGTTGTTAATGCTGACTTTCAGTTTTTTGTGGCTTTATTATGCTAAATATTATCACGAAAAACGAACAAAATGGCAAAATTAAGCAAAAACTGGGAAGGAGGTCACTAAGTTGAGAATGGTTCAGCCTCACAAAGGAGTGATATGAACTAAATAAAACAAAGCCAAAAACTGATAAAAAGACAACAAGTTGAGAATGGTTTGGCATCTCAAAGGAGTGATATGAAATTAAAATGTTGGAAAAATGGTCACTCAAGCTATTGTTGACGTGGCACTTTATTACACATTTGCAGGTTAGTTGAGTTGAGTGTACACACAATAAAAAAAAAGTAATATCACATCAAAAACCAAAACTAGTAAAAGAGATCGCTTAGTTTCGAATGCTTCGGCCTTTCAAAGGAGTGATACCAACACACCAAAACATTCGCCAAGTTAACCGCACCAAATAATACTTTGGATGATAATTGAAAACTTGGAACAGTGCTGCCGAAAGTAGCAATGTTGTAGTTTTTATTTAGCTTTCGAACTATTGTTTGGTGCGATTAACTTGGCGAATGTGTTGGTGTGTTGGTGTCACTCCTTTGAAGGGCCGAACCATTCGGAACTTGGCGGTCCCTTTTACCAGTTTTGGTTTTTATACGTATTTTATAACAACTGAGAAAGACATTCACTTCTCCCTATTTGTAGTTTATCAGGTGCATTATTTTTATACGTATAAAACCCTTCTTTTGTTAGGTTCGTTTAAATTGGGTCGTCTTCCCCTGCTTGTACAACTCTTTCATTATTAAAGCCGTGCATTAGTTACATGAACTCGATGTAAAATCGTTTGTTATGCAGTCTTATTACCATGAAGACTGCACGCCACGAAACAGAAAAAAAAATAGAAATGTTTAACATATATTTGCCTTATTTTGGGTTCCTATTTGTAACTTTAATAATTAACTTCTTATGCCGGAATTAGAACGGAAATAAAAAAAAAAGATCGTACGCTTGTCGACGAATTGTGTGATATTGTTGGCGTTATTTGGGGGTAGGTTATGCAACCTCAGTTTGCAATAATTAATAAACTAATACAATTTTTTTCTAAATTATTTTGCGCTGTTGAGTAGTTTTACGTCGTTTTCCGTCTGTATGCAAAAGGAAGCATAGCATTAAAAAGTGGCCTTGTGATAACACAAGATACACTCATTACAAGGCCAGTGTTTAATGCACACTGTTTGTTTCCTTTACCCTTTACCTTGTACTTTTGCTTTTATCTAATATTCACTTCACACTATTTTGTAGTTCATTGGATGCATTGTTGGTAAACTCTTGTAAACCTTTGACTTGTTGTATTCAGTTTTAAGTGGTTTGTCTTTCTCGAGTCTGTTCTCCCATCCGAGGTTTTTACATTTTGCAGAAGGTACAGGTGTATGAAAAGATCTAGATGAGTCTATTCTGGGGGAGTGTGCTCAATCACGGTTGCCAACAATAAACGATAAATACCCTGACTCAACAAATTCCAGCTTGTGAACGCATGAGGAGGGATGTTGTTCAAATGGACTATCCAAAAATGGCGTGAGTCGTAAACACATAATTTTAAAACAGTTAATTTGTGACTTTTTTCCTGTGACTTTTTTTTTCTACAACCGTAACCAACGCCCTCGCCAGTGGAAACAAGTGAATCGGCCAGAAGACTATCCGGGAAGTGTGTGGGGGGGTTAGACAAAATGGCCGCCACGATTGGCCCATTTGTTCAGACGTCTGTTCGGGAATTGGCCAAGCCAATCGCATCTTTGTACGGTGAGTCACGACATCTATTGGCAGCTAGTGGCGGTTTTTAAAATAATAATTTTGATTTTTGCGTAGATTTGCACGACAAATTTGTATCGTCTAGAAATGTATTTTTAAATAGTTTTTAAAGTTATCACTCGACCACATTTGAGCTTTTCTTTGCACTTGGGAAAAAAAATAGAGCGCGTTCGTGTATCCAGAAAGCGTAGCAAGGGAAGGGACGCTGGTATTTCGTACTGCCAGTGTCACCCTTCGCTGACAGAAAGTGGCAATAGAACAGATCAATCGCCTCAGTGGCATTTTCGGTGGACATATTGTCCAACCCAGTCTTATATGCTATTTTTCATCCAAGATCCGGCAGTACTGTAGTAGAGGCTTGCTAGGCCACAAATTGGTGGTAGTGGCCATATTGAATAACCTGCTTTCGCATTCCATTTTACTCACAAGGTTCGACCGGTAGTTTTCTCTTTCTCTTTGGAATGGCAGACTAATGTATCATATTTTAAGCTGCTTGCGGTGATTAGTCTTTTCTTCCGATGCATTTTATGGTGGAAGAAAAAGGAATTGGTATTTGACCTTCTTGCAGTCTTGTTTATTTATGGCCGGAAAAGTCCGCCTGCATTCGGGTATTTCCGCTCGTTTCATTCGCCATTTGCATAACGAACGAGATACTTCACTCCCGGAAATGACGTCAGCCACTGAAAGGAAGACGGAAGCGGAAGTTACGTAACAGAAGCGAAGAGCTTCGTCATAGCTATGAATCTCGTCTCGAAATATCCTACTGGGATTGAAAAATCTCCAAGGAAGTTGTAAAAAAAAAAAATACTCTTAAATCTTTCAAAATAATGTCTTTTGGTGGCAGTTTAGATCATTAAAGGGAGCGTAGTGTTCCATTATGCAATGTCTTTATTAAGCTAAAGAAACTTAGTAGGGGTTTGTGTGACAGAACGGTGGCGAGTGGACCTTTTTTTTTGTGCTACTCGGTAGAGCTTGTTGGTGGCAGTTACCTTGTACTTGCAGTCGTACCCGACTTCGCCCGGAATTTTGTTTCACCCGTGGTTGTTTCCCAGTTTTTATTCGTGTTGCCGGAATGTTCACTGCGACGGTAATTTTTTTTTCTGTAAATTCCCCATTTCCTTCCATCCTCTGATCGTAGTCAACTTTTGGGGAGAAACGTAACCAAAGTGGCTGCCAGGTCACCGACTTTCAAACCAGCCTCTGAACCCGCCAGTCCGCCTCTGAGTTGGAGCTATTGACCGAGCTGTCGACGCGCCATAAAGCCTCAATCCCTCCACCCCTCTTTCAGAATTAGGCAACTTTTATTGCCTTGCTTTCTTGGATTAGCGGGCGAAAGCGTTCTTTTGTTAAAGGAACAAAATTCACCAGGGCTAGACAATCCGGATAAAAGCATGGAAAAGACAGTCGATTGTTGAGCGTGCCTCTTCTCTAATGTATTATGTCCATCTTCTTTATCATCGACGTTTCTCCATTGTACGTGTCTGGAAAGCCGTTAATAGTGTTGCGAGTTTTATAATTTGGTGCATTTCTTTTCTGCTTTTTCAGTTTGTGTTTTGACAAACATCACTGAGTCAGACACACGCAAAAGAAAATATGAAAATCAATACGCAGAAGCTATTTTTAGTAGACTCCCACATCCGCCCCTCCCCCCCTTCCCCTCTTCCACCCCTCTCTCCAATTATTATTGGTCTTTCTGTCACTGAGTGAGGACCACCTACTTGAAATAATATTACGTAAGCTTATTGATGCTTTTTATAGACTCCATCATTGAAGAAAGGAAAGATGAATACGTTTATGAGGATTCACATTTTAATTAAATTCCTTTGGGGGTAAGAAATTGTGAGCGATCTGAAATTGGTCTTCCGCGAGACATTGCGCATCAATTAGGCGATAAGTCTGTCCTCCTGTCCGGAGTTTTTCAATTCTTGCAGGAGGTACAGATGTATGATAAGATCTAGATTCGGGGTTTATTATATCTGTAATGTGTGGCGTAGTGGCAACCTGGACCCACTGCACTGTGACTTAGGTTGGCGCTAATGACCTAGCTGTTGACGTGCCATTAAGCCTCATCCCCCCCCCCGTTCTAATATTGTTAAAATAAACGTGGGTGGAAAATTGCAAAATTCTGAATAAATAGTCAAAAGGTGTGTCGTGGCCTTCTTTTTCTTCTGCCGAAAGTGAATTTTTTCATATTTACAATATTCTGTGTCCAAGACTCAAGGTTACGTATGTGGGAATGAAAATTCAACCTTTCATCCATGAGTTTGAATCTTATGGAAATGAATCTGAAGAAATCTGAAAGTTCAACGACAGCAATTGGTTGCTGAGGAAAACGAAGTCTTTACGTCGACCTTTTCCCAAGAAATTATTTTCATGGGAAAAGGTCAGAGTTGAGACCATTCGTCAGGGTTTCAGTAGAACGTTATCGGATAGTCGGGTGATTTTCCTGAGAATGAAGCAATTATATCTTCAGGTTGTCTTGGTGAAGGGTACGGATACCCCAGCCTACCACGTGAGGAAAACTAAGTCTTAGATCGACCTTTTTTCCATGAAAATAATTTCTTGGGGGTACACATTGAACCTATCTTGTGAGGGTTGAGGCCGTCCCTGGATCGTACTTCCGTAACGTGGTTCAGATGGAAGAAATCGAGTCTACCAAAAATTCATTCAGTGTCCTATAGGGGAATATTTATTATAGCTTTGGATTGTGCTCGGGTCGTGTCCTAACATTTCTTCGACAATTCTTGGCGCGCCTTGCTTTACAGGATTGTATCTTTCATAACAACATCGCCCACAACTTTAGTCAAAATGGTTTCCAATTTTACGCGTCATTGCCGGGCATTGCGTGTGGTGTATGCAGTACAATTCAAACTCCTTTAAACGTTGATTTTACATCCATCATTACTTGACGAATCGTCTAAGGACGTTCAGCACCCAAACGATCATCCTAAAATTATGTTTTTTTCTTGCATGAATTGTTGCATGGATTTGTGGATATTATTTTTTTTGTCTTCTCTACAGCAAAAACTGGAACACTTAAATAGCAACGACCTTGTCCGTTCGCCCATCCCCTTCTTTCAACACCGCTCAAGTGAACTTTACAAAACACGGCAAATTAAAACATCGTTTCTTTCTTATAGCTAAAAGGCTTTTTCGACGTAACACAATGAAATAATAACATTTGATCGTCGCATTTAACAAGGGAAGTCTCGCAACCTTAAACAAAAAAAAAAGAGTCGCTCAATCAGAGACGTCAGGAAGGATAAAAGTTGAAGGGATGTAAACCCTAAATTTATCGACATAGTTTTGCATCTAGCCGAAAAATTATGCAATTTTTCCGACTGATTTGCCGACTGACCAAAAATTGTAATTTTGGCCGACTTATTTGCCAACTGGCCGAACATTGGAGGGGTGTGACCCCCCCCCCCCCTCGCACCCCCTGGTAAAAACGTCCCTGCGCTCAATGACACACATTCGCCCGAAAATCACGTTGTCATGGCAACGTGAAATTTCGACACCGTGATGCCCGAATGAATAGGCCTGCTCTCGTACCTAATTCTCTGCTAGCCGCTACTTACGGGAAAACGGCTAGTAAAAAATAGGCCTGAAATCTCAAACTTCAATGCAGCTATGCTGAATAACAATTTCACACTTCTGCAATTGCAAGATTGAATGCCATATGGGTGAATAGCACTACAGTTAAAGATTTGGACATTCAGTCTTTTAGCATACCGATTTTTCCTTTCTAGTGGCGTCGACAGATTCAATTGATGCCGCCATTTTTCTATCCCAGAATGCAACATCTAAGCACGTTAGCGACGCGTGATACTTGAAAATCAACACCAAGTTGATATTCGGTTGACTCTCGGAAGCACCAACACGCGAATGCTCGCACCAAACGCTAAATGCTCGCACTTAAGCCTTGCGCTTCGGAAAAACTCTTTCAAGCGTCTACGTCACGGTTACGCGTCAAAACCAACTTATAAACGGGGCCTGATGGACGGCGCTGCTCATTGTGAATCTGATGTTGCTGATGCTTTGCGATGATGATTCGTTCATCGACGGTGTTAATAATGTAATAAAGAAACAAAGGAGGGTGTAAAAATATTCTGGCAGCCAAGTTTGTGGGATTTTTCCATGGTTTGTTTCCTGTTATCGATAGCATTAGTTTTCTCAAACTGCTATACTGAGCACTGCCACTGCTTTGTCATCATGGTTGGGGTTTTTTTTTCGTACATGCCGTGGAAATTTTGATAAGACTGGAAACTCAGTTGTTACAAGCACTCCCATAGTAATCAGTCATTTATGGAGGAATTTGTGTGAGCACAGTCACAAGGTCCCATCTTGTATGGAGAAAGGTAAAAATTTGTTGTTTTATTCTCTTTTTCTTATACCAGTGGTCGTAGAGTGTGATGATCCACCATTAAGTACCGGCATTTAAACAAATATCAGCATCTTCCATTTTTTGGGGGGGATGAGGTTTATTTTCCTAAACAAAACCTTGCCCCCCCCCCCCCCAGCTAACCACTGGGGCGCTAGTTATGTATTGGAACTTTTTTCATTGAGAAGTTGGTGTTGGAGTCTTCATATTCCTTCTTCCACCATACGTTTGGAGGTTTTACTCACTCCCAGTCAAATCTATGGCACCATGCGAGAGGGACAATTTTTCTAGGTACTTCCAATAGGAAATTCCTACGATCTTTGTACACGTCACAATCGACACGAGCACACAGCATGACAGGGCTGTTCCACCCTACCAAAGTCAAATCGAGTAATATAAACTTTTGAAATTTGAGACGTTAGTGAATTTGCTGGTGCAGATGAAATATGTGGGTTAGTTCTATAAACTACTTATATTTCCTACTTTATATATATAATATGCCTTATAATGCATGCATATTTCAAAGAGTGCCTAATAATGGTTGGATATCAGGTTGACACGTTTTGCATTTGCTGCATGTTGAACTGCAGATTGCTACACCCTATTATTCCACAGTAAAGGTGGCTGGTTGTCCTCATGCATTATCCATCATAAATCGATCATCGGATATTTATCAATTCATTTCAGTACGTAATTAGTTGTAAGTGTTATCGCGTGCGCGGTCACTTATCGGTGGCTGTATTCATTAATCATTTCAACACGAACAACATGGCTGACAACAAGGTAGGCTTTCGACCCGCGATAAACTGACTATGGAGAAGACTTTGGCCTCCAAACAATTGAAACTGTGTGTTGTCTCGGAAAGTCTATTGAAGGGGTAAACGTTGATATTCGGCTTGAGAGCATTATCAACCCACTTCACTACTGGTTGCCAACAAAGAATAAATTCTTCATTCTGCGCTTTAAAGAGAGATTAATACACTTTATGATTGCTGATTTGTATATTCCAGCATTGGACTTGTGTAATAATAGTTAGGTTTAGTTGTGGCATTTAAGGTATATCTTCATCAGTGGAAAAACGTACGGTAAAAGGAAACTGGAAGAAGGTAGTCCTAATTGTCAATTATAAAATTTCAAACAGAAAAAGCTTCCCAGTGGGCGACGTTTTGATAATTTCAGTACATAGAAGTTATAAACACTTCATAACGAGCTTTCAGAATGCCTGCCCATTATCCAGTAGTCCCAAATACTTCTTTCGCTACAAAAATCAATATTTACTTACATTTTCTGCAATTTCCTCTTCAAACTGATAACTTCATTAGCAATAGCCCATGGTTTAAGAAAGGTTCATCAGCGCAACATGTGTGTCCAGGTTCATTTCTAAAGGTTTTGTTAAAATCCCATTCAAGTAATGTAATCTACAGGGTGTCCCACTTATCTTTAATACCTTGGTAACACTATAATTTCTACAGTTTAATGCCTAATAACAAAATTTAACACGTTTCAATTATTTGTAATGAGGTACTGTTCAATATCACCTCCTCTTTGTTCCGAGGTTCCCAGACGTAAGCATTGTCGATATTGTGAGAATATCTTTGGTAAAGATACTGACGACTGCAGAAATGTTTGTTTTCAGTTCATTGGTGTTAGCTGGTGCTTCTGGTTGGTCCATTTTGCTTTGTTCCGAGTTGCTTCACCATTATTTCGATATTATACTGATGCGTTGTTCCATTCTTAGTTGTTGTTCTTTGGTGTGCTGTCTTCATAATGGTATTGTAAGACGGCATGACACAACATGCAGTCTTCACGGTAGTAACATTGCACGGCAAGCGATTTCATTGTTGCAGCCTTGCATCTTTGTATCAGTTAGACAACGGCGTTCGGCAACAATGCGGTAAGAAAACCGAGGTCGATCGAGTGCCAAAGGCACTAAATCGACAGAGGCTTTCTACCGTATTGTTGCCGAACAACGTTGTCTAATACACTTGTATAACGAGACCATTGTTGCAACTCGCGTTCAGTCTCAAATTCCTGAAAGCCGACTCCATTGTGGCTATACATTGGCGGTGGCCAACATAGCCGACGATTTGTTTGATGATTCAGATACATTTGTGTTGCTGTCTCAAATTCCTTGAAATGTGGAAGGTGAATGTGTTTCGTACGCTGCTGATTCGCCAGCAGCCTCAGGTAGTGTTTAATATTCTTTTCTTTTTCTTTGGGTTCCGTGGCGTGCAGTCTTCATGGTAGTAAGATTGCACGGCACTCTAATCTAACAATGATTTCATTGTTGCAGCCGTGCATCTTCACGAAATTAAGGCACAACAGTGGAAGAGTTGTACAAGCGAAATTAATGCACAGCTACAACAATGGAAGAGTTTTACAAGCGAAATTAATGCACAGCTACAACAATGGAAGAGTTGTACAAGCGAAATTATTGCACAGCTACAACAATGGAAGAGTTGTACAAGCGAAATTAATACACAGCCACAACAATGAACGCGTTGCACAAATCGTGCTGAGGCGTTTGTTACCCAGGATGTTGTGTATAAACTCGAGTTAGCTGCAAACAAATAAGCGCACAGATTATCAGATCTCAGAGCAATAGACTCACTTCCTTACGGGAGGAACATACTCTTACGGAAAGTAACAATGACTAGGTTATTTAATGACATCATCATCAAATAGGGGAACAAGCGGGATGCTTGAGGGACAAACGGGAGGAAACGCGTGTTGTTACTACGGTGGCTATGTTGGGATAAACAATAACTTTTTTTTACATGCTCAAAACTTTAATGAAACCGGGCCCGCGGCGTTCCAAACACCAGATACGGCAAGCTACAATCTAGGATGATATTTAGTAAGCTGCACCCGTGACAGTGACCACCTTGTTCCGGTTTCATAAAAGTTTTGTGCGTGTAGAAAATAGTTGGTGCTGTCCCAATAAGCCACCGTACGTTGCAATCACGCAGCTTAAAATGGCCGGCAAACAACAATAAGGAGAGCGAGGGAGAACGAATTTCGTGAAGGTAAATTGTGTTATAACATTTACCATGTGCGGTTAGTGAAAAATATCACAAATTGGGTAAGAAGTTTGCGACAGTGTAATGTTTATTTACCGGCATCTTCCAACTGCATTGTGGGCCGGCTTCAGCTACGATTTTCAACGCCTTGTTGTCTCTGCAGTCCTTGTCAAGTGGTGCACTAGAGTAACCCTTCTGCGACGTTACTTTGCGACCATTGTAACTGCATGAGCTACTTCGGCTTTAAGGAAGGTTCAACAAAATGTCCCCTGCCTGTCGCCAGGAACAATCCAAAAAATAGCTGATTAAAGTTCCCGCTCAAGCAATCTAATTTACCAATTTTAAGTCAATGATCCAACGTGAAAACGACCTCATCCTATCTGTTATGTCGCTCTTGCGTTGAATTCTACGAGTTTGAATTGAGTCCCGGTGTACGTTAAATCCGGATTTTGTTCACTGTGTGTTTTCGCAAACGTGATCAACAATTGTAATGTTTTTCTCCGGTTTCCCATTTCGTTTGGGTCCATGAGAAGCACGCGTTCCCATTCGTTGTGGATCGAAGAAGGAAGAGAGAGAGAGAGGGGTCGGTGGCTCGGTTCCAAGTTGGTCCGATTTGCTCATTTCTCTTCCCAAGGCCACTCTTTCCCACGAACACAGGAAACAGGCCATGCTCATTCTTGGAGGCAAGGGGTGTTGGGCTGACTGTCCTGTAAGCTAAGGAAAACTTAATGGCAATTGAAGAGAAACTAGAACGTGCTCAAACAAACGTAGCAAACAAACATGTTGTCTTTTGGGTTTTAAGTAAATGTATTCATGAAAAGCAAGCGGGTCTACCGGGTTCAATGAAGGAGCAACTGCTAAGTTGTATTTTCTTTAATTAATTTTTTTTTTGGCCTCTGTCTTCAAACCAAGCTATAGTGTCCGCGGCCTATCTTGAGTTCGCCCCAGAACGACACAGATAATCAATTGTATGTTTTTGGTAGCAGAGTGCCTTGTTGATATCCAAGATGGTTACAAAAACAATGGTGGCCGTCAATGGTGGCCTCTCCCTCCAGGAAAACGTAGCCGCTCATAAAATATCTGTAGGACTCAAGATAAACCTCGTACACAATAGAGCCTCTACGTTGATGAACCAGTTTCCTGAAAGTGCCCTTGATTATAAAACGCAATAATATTTTATTGCACTGAGTCAACTGGTGCGGTTTCATCAATACGCAAAGTGTCATGAATACGTGAGTCAGTCACCCTTGTGTCTCTTTTCTTTTCCATGGTTATTAATGAGTTATGTACACACCAAAATGGTCACGGTTACCTTTAGTTAGGTAATGATGCTATAGATATTACGATACTATCTTTCAATTCCACAGATCAGTGGTTCAAACCCAAACAGGACGAGTAGTTTTTCGTTAGGTGATTTGCAAGCTAGAACCACGTAGAGACCTTGGTTTAGTTTTAGCAGTTAGCTAGCCATCGGTTTTCAACAATGCTTAAAAGGACAAAAAAAGGTGCTCTACATGTTTTTCCTCAAACTTTGGCTGCCACCTCTGCCTCTTTGCTTTTCCATGGTTACTAATGGGTTACGCTCCAAAATGTTGCTGAATAGTAGAGTACAATGCACACTTTCACTTCGAAAGGTCCATGGTTTGAAATAAAGTAAGGCATCTTTTTTTCCTTTAGCTATTTTGCAAGCTAGCACATCTTGTACACCGTTGTTTTAAGCCTTCACTATCTATCAGTATAGAGGACATAAAAGGACTTTTTTTTTTCAATGTTGGTCGCTCACCACGATCCTTTTTGCCTTTTCCCATGGTTACTAATGGCAGCCCAAGAAGTACGTTGCTTCCCTCCCTCCATGTGTAAGTTTCTGGCTTTCAGTTCACCGCTGAGAAAGGTTGTACAGCTTCTATGCTTGACTAGTGTCTGAAACATGAGGCCGCCCCAGTAGCACAGTTGGTAAAGTGCAGGGCAGTAAACTGAAAGTCCTCGATTCGGTTCCGTCGGGGCAGTTGTCTTTTCCCAATAGTGTCTTGTATCCTCACGGTTAGCTTTCGTTAAACCCTTACCATGTGATTTATTCTTTATTTGTGTCGATTAAAGAAAAATACTTTGTGAAAATGGGCACTGCAATAATGCAACTATTATCCACTACATGTTCCTGTAGGCATAACCCATCATTTCTGCAGCACCAAAAAAGAAGGGGGGGGGGGGCCGCCAGTTAAAAACGCTTGAACAATACGCTTGATAAATCAATGGTACTGAATGCACAGGTGGATGGTATGTGAACAGTGAAGGGAATCGCAGAATCAGCATTTCTGACTTGCAGTTCTCTCCATTGTGCTTCCGATTATTCGGTTGCGGAAAATTTGCTATCATTCTTGAAGAATGTAGTACTTCGAAAAACTTGATGGCAAGACTACTGTGTGACGTTTATGATGGATTGATGTTAGTTTTAAAAAAAACTTGTTGAATCCCCTAGTTCCTTTCAAAAAATTAATCGTCAATGCGCGGTGACGTACTTCAGTAGTATGGAACTCTAGTAATACATAAAGCAGTACTCAAACCTGTCAATATGTCGCTGTTGATCGATTGTGTGGGTCTAGCAAACATGCCCGCCCACCGATTGACATGCAGGATGACAGGAATGACTAAGTGACTGAGGAGGGCGGGCCTCCAGTACAGAGAGCAGTTGCTTCGATCGTATAGTTATTAAGCAACCGGGGAGGGGTTGTCATAAATTTTGTTGAAAGGTCTAGGTGAGAGGGAGGGATGTGAAAGGAGAGATTAATTTTAAAAAAATAACCAAGAAGGTTTAAAGCTGTATTTTATTCCATTTTCACACTGAAGGCTAAAATTTATACCGATAAGAGCGTTCACAGCGTTTTGAACCGTTCCGTGCCGTACCACTCCATGACAATATGGAACAAGGCCACCGTCGTTCGTTAGACCGGTTGATTTCACACGTAATAGATACCAGAGATTGGCCGGACACGGTGTTGGGGTGTCGTCCCCTTCTCCCCCCTTCCCTCGGCTTTTCTCCCCGATCACCATCGCTCTTTAAACTGTGGTAGCCTGAAGCGTGTTTTGTGGCGCGGTGTGGCACCTACTCTGCATTTCACACGGCATAAGTAAAGCGAACCGTGCTGTGCCGTGCCGAACCGTGGTGACCACGTTTCAAAGCTGAGCGAAAAACATAGTTCATAACGGCTCGCTATTACGCGTGAAATTAAACTGCGCAGTTCGGTAATATCACTGCGAAAACGGGCATCAAACTAATGGGAATTAGGTTTCTGTCTTTAGTGCTGGTGTTTTTTTACGTCTCGAAAGTTGGAAATCCCCCGCTTTCCTTTTCTTTTGTTTTACGCTTCTTTTGTTCCGTTGATGCTTCTTAGATCTGCAATCTTCTCCGACCAACTTGGCTTCCAAGATGAGGGTAGTTTTACAGACCTAGCCGCGGTAAAGCGAGGGCTTGCTGGGCCAACAGTAGTTAGCACTCTTCAAACCCTGATGAGGGTATAAAGTTGTGACGCCAGACCAGACAACCAACCGTGACTTGACTTCGTCCAAACCCTGTAACCCAATTCTAGCAGCGTAGACCATTTACCATTAGTAATTAAACAGTTATGTTATAACCCTGCGGACACTACGGCTGTGCTAGTACTAGTGTCCAAAGTGGTCTGTTTATGGGAAGGGGTGGGGAAAAATTTCTCCACATCTCGCAAAATTTATTTGGGAAAGATATCAAATTGAAAGGGTACATTGGAAAGAGCAAAGGGATATAGCCTTTCGCGGGTAAGAAGCCAACAAAATTGCCTCACACCATTTTAAAACTGAATATTTCTCCAGTCATTTTGGTTGAAAAGTGAAATGTCCAGCCAAAAAAAACTGGAGGTCTCATTGCCCGTAATCACCTTGGTGCAATGCGTCTTACAGATTTGTATTCAGTAAAGAAAACTGGAACAATTGCTGTCGTGCGAGGGGAATTGTTATAGTTTGTTCTACATTATGTTTGCAGGAAACTGACTGTATGACGCCACGTTTCCATGTTATACGAGTGCAAAAACATGTTGATATCACACTTGACGACTGCATTCAGTTACTGTTAAGAGTCGACGAGTGAGTAGTTACATGTTTTTTGTACTCTTAGTGGTAGGAAACGTGACGTCATACAGAGGATCAAGGGGATCACACCCAGACCAAACAAGCGTGAATTTTGTCCTTTTGGCCCCCTGACTCGTGCGTTTTGGGGCGGCCCCCTCGTTGTTGACCTAGTGCCTTGCACCCTTTGCACCACCCCTAATGGCGGTACTGGGGACAGGTATATAGCAAAGCCTGCTGGGATATGAGCAAAGACGCCACCTGGTGGGGAACTATGGAAGCTCACAGGTTCGGTTTGGGCAATGAATGCATAAAATAAAGCTATTTTAGCCACTAACTGAAGGGAAGTATTTCAGGATAAATAAAAACTAATTTTATCTTTTAAATCCCGTATTTTGTCCTATAGAAACAGCTACGTCAACAAAATTTGGCAAATTGTGTCGTTTTAAGTTCTGTCAAAATTAGAAATCGCCAAAAATTCTGAATTTCATGATGTGGTTTTAAGCATAAATGTAAAACATAAATAAAAATGATGAAGATTCGTCCAAGAACTAACTTTCGGTTGAAAATCGTGTATGAGAAGCCATGCAGCTAAAAACACAAACCCAAGCAACACAAGTGTCGTGTAGAAATAAAGAAATTGTCCTTGATGACCTTTCATACTTTGATTAGCAAACACACGATACCTCGTGACATTACAGACATTTTCTCTCTGATCTGTGTTGTATAGGGGTTGATCGCACACACAAGGCTGACTGAGCCAGAAGCAGAAGCATTTATACAAAATGTCCTTTATGCTTGTTAAACCACACGTTATGTGTGCTAGCGCAGCTTGGTATCCTAACATTACTCACTCTAAACGGTTGGAAAGTGTTCAAAGGAGGGGCGCAAGGATGGTTTGCAAGGCTTAGAGACACACAACTTTTGTTACAAACTTACTGAGTTTGCTTGACTGGACGACACTGGACCGGCAGCGAGTTGAACGGCGTCTGATAATGCTGTATAACTTAGAAAATGGGGAAACAATCTTGAACCTGGCTGACTACGTTGACAAACCTGACCACCTTGGATTCAGAGATCATCCTCGTAAAATGAAGCTCAGACTTCTTCTTCCTGGCTACCGTTCGTGCTTGGAACTGTTTGCCTGCTAATTTAGTGCTTTTGCAATCGGTTAAACAATTTACTGCATCTTTGAGGGCTTCCCGTGATGCACTAGAATGCTCCCACTCAACTTAATTTATTTTGATCTTGCACAGAGGGGGAAATGACATCTCTGACGTTACATTATCTGTTTTATGATGTAATTTTTTGCAAAATAATTTCAGTTTAGGTATAAAATGTTTTGCGTATTACTCCTAATAAAACGAATCCGAACCAATAGCCATAACCCTTCCTTTACAATTTTTGCAATCTAAAACTTTAAAAATCTTAAAAGAATTACCTTTATCACTAATGATCTCGGTTTCATCGGTCTTCTTCGGGGTTTGTTTAGAATCTGTGTAATATGTGTGGGGCAACCCGGACCACTGAACTTTTACAGGTTGGCGCTAACGACCTAGCTGTCGACGTGCCATTAAGCTTCAATCCTGCCTTCATCGGTGGTGAGGTTGAGGGAAAACGTTTTATGTGACATCGTATCCAGTGGGGGGGGGGGCGTGGGGGGGGGGGTTGCGCGATAGTTATTAAGTGACACAATGTGATAGGATGGAGACTATAGGTGGTTAAAAAACGGTAAAATTTGCTGACCACCATTTATGGACGTAACGTAAGTCTGGTGTATTCTACGACTACGTAAACACATACTCCTTTAATGGGTGTGCAGCCGTTAAAAGAAATAGCATAGATTAAAAAATTCATCGTATCACTGCCAAGCCTATGTGGCACTTTTGCGGTAGCTGCGGCTACTATTACCTCTGATAATGATTTGACTTAGAATCAGCGCGAAAGCAAAGCATTAGCAGAGTTATTAGTAGCCGCAATTATCACCAGAGTGCCACGTAGGCTTGGTATAGGTAAAGTGTGGTATCTATATGGTTATCTTTCTAATCTATGGACATAGATTCAAGGCATTTTTTAAGCGTTACATTACGTTAATGTCGACAGTAGAATGACTGCAGGTGCCTTTGAAACTTTAAAATTGACGTAAAGTTTTGACCTAAACGGCCTAATTGCCTTTTCGCCAGTGCCGCGTTGAACAAATTGGTGAATTGTATCTTAACTCTTCACTTAACAGGAAGATACAGTTGCGTGTTAACATTGTTACTTCACGACAATACAAGGGTATAAAGAAAAAAGTCCATTTTCGCGTTTGCGTAACATGGAGAGAATGGCGGAAGGATACAAGGCCATTGTCAATGCAAGCCAGCTGTAATCTAATCGTGGAGTATTCTATAGGTGGTAGTGTGTGAATGTATATTTGGAGTCCTTCTAACTCTCTTTAACAATGAATCTCCATGAGATTAAATTGCGGGCGAGTGTGAGACAGCGCGTCTAGCGACCTGTAAATCCTGAAAACCTGGAATGGCCAGGGTAATTTGACTCTTGAAAGCCGTGGAAAAGTTAGGGAATTTAGTCACACGTTCTGGAAGAAGGAAGAATGAAAAACTAAGTGTCTATAATTATGAAAATTAATTGTTACAAGGTTTCTTTTCTCGTAAGGTAAAAATTACACTTGGTCGTGTAATGCCTATAATACAGAATCATTCAGTGTTGGAATGCTTAGGAGGAAACGAAGACTTTCTCTTTACCCGGAGCGCTGTTTAACTGTGGGGAAAAAAAAAACAGCTACCGAAAAATTAAAACATTTGAAAAGCAAAGAAATTGAAGTTGCAAGCAGATACGATATAACAAAATTCAGAACTAGGTGACCAAAAAAAGGAACTTGGTGGTTGGATTTAATTGTGAGAGAAAACACTGGTTTGGACGGCCATTATATATCCAATAAAGTGTTTTTGTTTTTGCTTTTGTTTTTGTTATTTTTTTTTTTTTTTGGGTGGAGGAGTGGAGGAACAACATTTAGGCCTAGGCCTACTGCAAAAAAAATATTAAAATTGATGAAGAAAAATATCGAAGTAAAACATTAAAATTCATGAAAATTTGTAAATCACTTTGGCCAGAGAACTCTGGTGAGACTGTCGGCTGAATTATCATGAGTGCTTCTATGAAATCGATCATTTGAGTCCTTTTCCCGAATTAATATGTTGGAAATTTGTTGGAAAGGAGCTCAGTGCTAAAACACAGAAATTATAGATTTCATAAAAAGTACGAGTTGTTTTCGGTGTGAGAATTTTGGTTTTCTTCCCGCAAAACGATTCTCCAAAGTAATTTCGATTTACGGTTTCGATTTTCGATGTTTACAATATTTTCCTCTATTTCGTTTGCTTCAGCGTTGGCATTTCATATTAAGAAGGCCTAAACCTCATTTTGATGCCGCTCATTAACGAAGTTAAACGTAATCCTGACGAGAAGCTGCTTCGTGTTTCCGTAAAAGTCCGACGATTCACGAAGGTGACGTTATTGCCCTTATATGGACATAACGAGAATGAAAGCAAAGCGCTTCCTCTAAGTGAAGTATAATGTATAGATCTGTGGTTTGTTTGTTGGTGACCATTCTGAGACAAGTAAAGTTTTGACTTTTATAATCACTAAGTAGAAAGGTGTGGGCTTTTTAGTGTAAGTCCAGCATGGATTTCGTTTTACGGAAAGAAGACAGAAATTCTGGGATTTATTTTTCTGTTTTGGTTTTAAGGTACGCTACCTAGGGTGGAGCGGTTTGTTGCGTCGCTCCAGCCTTTATCTTATCAGTCGCTGTCAGATTACAGATTGTGCGGTCGCTCCATGGCAAAAGCTCGCAAAACTTTTCGTATTTCGGCTTCGTTTTTTTTTTATCTTCCCGTTTCATTGTGCTTCGCCTTTTCTTTCGTTCGCTCTCGCGTCCAATCTCGTGCATTTCGTTTCAAGTTGGATTCTGGTTTTAGCAGTGACCTGATGTGAAGTGCGCCAACACGTAGCCGCTTTCTTGCCTAAGTGGTAATGCTTCAGAATGTAGTGTTTAAAGTGTAACTTCACCAATGAACACTTGTATTTCTCTTTTCTCGGCCATTAAATGCAGAAAGCCGTAACGAGTCATTTCTGTTAATGTGTTGGTTGAATTTTACCATCAGTTGCAAGATTTCACCATTTGGGCCTCAATTAATTATAATTCAATAGTGTTTGATGTACCCCACACAATTTTATCTATCACCAGGAGGGAGTAAATGCTATGCACGACCATAGGACGGGGGAGTGTCCATGCTGGATTCTCGCTTTGTATTCCACCCTTTGCACAAGGCCATTTAGGAGAGAAGCATCAGGTTTCATTTGATGATTACTTATTTTAGATTATAGTATAACAGAAATAACTGTTGCAGCGGGTGACAGAGGTGTATGCCTCAACACGGTTTACGTTTGTGGCGGTGTCAAGGTTTATATCTGTGGCAGGATTGTAATTTCACTATTGATTCAACGTCCAAAAATTAGATAAAATAAATTAAAAAAGCAACCGGAAGTATGATGCGGAAGTGGCCCAAAAGTGGCGGAAGTGTACAGAAGACGGGTTTCGGCCGCTTGTTTTGTGGAAGCAATGGTTCTAGGTAATGAGCATACATTTAATTTAGAGGCAATTTGATGACCCCGGTTTAGAATATGGCCGAAAACTGTTATGATTCATACTACATAATCAATCAAATATGTTAGCCTTCCTTGAAAATTCCTCTGAAGTTAACTTTTGTAAACTTTGATGTTTCCAGCACAGCTTACATCCTTCTTAAGGCCAAATGAAGTTCCAAATCTCTCTGGCACCTTACGTTTTCTATACAGTCGCTTAGTTTCTGCCCCAGCAATTAACACAGTCGATTAGCTTTGTTGTCTTGACAATGCGTATGAAAATATTTATCAAGATGTTAGTCGCTCAAAGACGTTAAACACTTTCCAAGGCAGGATTATGGATTAGTGGGGCTGCGGATGCGGAGGGCTGTCTTAGCGGTAATATGTTTGTTCAGTCCGCACTTTGCCTTTAAACCGTTCAGCCTCTGAATGCGCAAAGCCCAAAACTTGACATTTCCCACCTTAGTTCGTACTTCAGCCTTTGTGGAATCACAACTGCAAATGTTAGTAAGCTCTCTCAGCAACGGATGAGCCTGGATTCAAAGTGCGTCGCGGGAATCCATTACGACACATTAGTTGGCGCCCGACTGACATGTTTACAGCAGGCTAGTGGCGCCTTCAGGCGGCGCAGCACAAAAATTCCGCATGTGCGTTAAAGAGCAATTCTATACCATGTTGGTTTGTCAGCGCATGTGTGTGTCGTTGGACTTAGGCAAACTATAGACGGGATGTGGGCCAGACTGGAGTATGGGCTCATAAAATGGATAAAAAGGAATGTGTTAGGGTTTTACGAGTTGAAGCGCACCGATAAGACGACTATAAACGTCGAGGGGGCGATGGGCGTTCCTAATCCGCATCGCAAAGGAGTTCGGAGAACGGGTGTGTGCCTAACGTAAAAGTTCGAAACAAATTTTATTTTTCCTCAAAATCGTTTTTACATCCTCCCTTAACGCATCTCCATAACGGATTATCGAGGTAAGGTACCGATACGACCCCTTCCCGGGGCCCGCGCCCCCCACGTCCCAAACGACAAATTGAGTAGGTCCATAATTAATTAATGGCGATTGTATCCTGTCTTACTGAAAAACTTTGCACGATTGTAAAGCTGGAAAAAAATTGATTTAAATTTTCGGAATGGATGGGAAAAGACCAAAGTTCGTAGATTCATGCACAGAAGGCCATACGTTTATGGTCTGTCCAGAGAATTGTTATATGTGCACCTTGCACTTACAGTTATCAATTGCCCAGTCCTAGTGCTGGTTTGTATTGCCTTGTGCTGATTGGTTCATTTAGGTGTACTTGCCGGCTATCTATTATTGATCAACCAATTAGTAGTTCTACCATGTGACCTGTAATAGTTGCCTCATTTAAACACTCACACACTGAGTCCCTTACTTTGGTAGGCTAAGTTGCCATTGTGCAACACTGAATATGTAATACCGAATACATATCACTTGACAAATTGTAGATGTCATTCGTGGTCGCAACCGTTTAATTTTTTTGAAGATACATGAAAACTTAATACTTCTTAATACTATAATCAAAATACTTAATGCAATGGGTGCTAGTATTGCTATGCCAGATAGACAAAAATTACATAAACGTTATAAACATCGTAGAACGAAATCGCAATTGCGAAATTATTTCATAGAATCGTTTTGAGGAAAGAAAGCAAAAATTCTCGCACCGAATGCTACTCGTGCTACAGATTTGGAAAAGAGTTTCGTGCATAATGATGTGTAGCGATAAGACCTCTGTTAATGAAAACAAAACACTAAAGAGGCATTGTCAAGGATTTGCTTTCTGCCTCTCCCAGAAAAAAAAAATTGCCAAAGGGCTAAAGGTTTTAACTTGGTCTACAAAAGTGTATTTATTTACTTTCCACAGAAATATTCAAATGCCAGTACCTGGATAACGGGTCCGAAAAAGGGTTCAAGGCTGCCTTGGGCTCGGGACCGCTGATTGAGTGAGTGATACGAACGAAAATTATCGTTTGTTAGCACTGTGCTTAAAAATTTGCTTGAAGAAGCTCAATTCGGTGAAACACGGACATAACACACGAGCGGCGAAACCATAGCAGTGTTGCAAACGTTTCATTTAACGTGAGCCGTGCATAGCACAGGTTTCCTCTATAGTAATTATTAAAATACACAATTTACGTAAACAACAAAATGGATCTGTGACTCTCACTACTCGTTTGGTAAGTTTGTTTCGCAAAAAAATTGAAATTCAAAATGGGCTCCGTGAGTTCAGCTAAGGGGTCAGAGGAGGCCCGGGGGGGGGGGTGTTTTAAGTCCGGCGGAGCCTTGGAAAACAACTCATTTTTAGCAATTTTAGTGCATTGAAATGTTTTAAAAGCCGATTTTAAGAATTCAGTTGTAGTTGCAGTAAATGCATCATTTACTCAGTTTTGCCTAATTTTAGTCTGTGCTTCGGTTCGACGGGAGGGGAAATTTGCCACCCCCCCCCCCCCCCCAGCTCGGGTGCGTCTCTGGTAAGTTTATATGCGCCGTGTTTGGTCACCGTACCTGTTAAAGGACATTGACCACATCGAATTGGTCCAGCGGACGTATATTAAGATTGCCCGGGGCTACGTAAGTTAGACTATAGCCAACGACTTAAATTCATAAAGTTGGATTTTTTGGAACTAAGAAGAGTGAATGGTGATCTTGTTCTGACGTACAAAATTATTCTGACGTACATGTTAATACTCAATTTCCCTGGTATGAGAAAAACTGTAGGAAACTTCTCTAAAGCATTAGGGTTGTTCCTGCATGGAACTCGCTTAGTGAGGAGGCAGTCTCGGCCTTATCGGAACATACTTTTAGAAGATTATTAAATAAACATTGTTTCAAGGCCTTTCTCCAACTGCCGGAGTTGTATGACTGACGGCGCTGACCCCTTTCCTTCCATTGGGGATGGTTGTTAGAGGTCCCCTGAGCCTTTCCTTGCCCCTTTTACCATTTCTTTTGGCAATCAAGTCTTTTATTATACAGTTGGCGTGACTCGTCGCTTAATTGTGCCTAAAGGAGTCCCCAACGCCCACATAATGCCAGAGAAGGAGGAAAGTTTCTAAGTTCTGCAGTGATTCTAAACATTGTTGTAGCTTTTTGCGGTGGAATTCGTTTTGATCGTCAGGCTGAAGGAATGGTAAGGACAAGTTCGTTTGGTCGTCGCCGTACAGCTATGATTGGCACTATTGTCACGGTGTTATTGTGGATGCGGACGGCACGCGTCCTCTTAGTAATAATAGTGTGCTGCACGTGCCAGAAATCGATGTTTGAGCCAACATCCTGGGTGGATCACAAGCTGCTCGTCGTAGGTGTTTGGACGACAAATACCTTCCAAGTTGGGAAACTGTTGGGGAAGACGGATGGAACTTGTGACAAGCGAGAAGATCTTAGCGTCTTCGGAGGAAAAGTTTATTTAAACATTGAACTCTCACCGCCGGTAACTAGTTTTCAGTTTCTTTGTCAATAACCGTGGTTCAAGCTTTTGTGAAACTGCATCAAAAGACAATAATTAGGAAACGTGAATTTTTTAGACGTGTGTCAGAACTAGTTCGACGTGGCTCGACATGGTTTGTGGCTTTAGTATAGTACAGGCTGGACCTTGGGTGAAAACCAGCATGCATAAATAACTACATTGGCCAATATGGCCGCCGAAAGAGCAACTAATTCGATTGATTTGTCCTGTTGCCGCCTTCAGGTAGCCGAGGGTGAAAGTTACTGCCCAAAAGAATGCCAACTGAGAAGCTGTCGTTCTTTCCCTTGAAACGCTTTCTGGATACACGAACGTGTTGCTATTGGTGAGTGGTATAAAACTTATTAAAAACAGCTCGCTAGTAGTTATAGTTTATACAGCTATAAACTAGGTTCATGTAACTACGCACAGGGTTTGGTCACCGTACCTGTCAAAGGACATTGATCAGAACAAATTGGTTCAGCAAAGTTATAATAAGCCTGTGCTGGGGCTACTTAAGTTACACTATCGAATTGATCCAGCAGAGTTATATTAGTTATGTAAGTTAGAATATAGGCAACTACTTACATTCCTAAAGTTAGATTCTTTGGAACTACGCAGACTGAAGGCTGATCTTGTTCTGACATCCAAATGCCACATAATATGTTACCACTCGATTTTCCTTTCTTCGAGGGGTGAGAACCATGCCAACTATAGAGCCCATTCTTTTAAATTGGTGATTCCTTGGTGTGTATTTAAATGATTTAAAAGCTAATACAAATTTGTTATCCAAGTCTACCTAAAATTTAAATTATTATTTTGAAAACCGCCACTAGCTGTCAATAGATGTCATGACCTACGAACAAAAACCGTGTGTTACCTGCTGGCTGTATTGATGACCATGCCTGCATCGCTCAGAAACACCCTTGGCAACGCAGAGGCCGTACCGTCTACCCCCCCCCCCCCCCCACAACAGACAAACACACAAACAGACACACAAAATCTAAATTCAGCCAAGCATTCTATCTCGTTCTTAGCCAATAATTCAAAAACTGTGACCTGGTGCCACAAAACATTATTTTTTGTGTATATACTTTGTGGCGAGTAGAAAATCGAAAATGGCGAGTGACCAATTAAGTGTACTGGCCGAATCGAGATTCGTGAAGATTGTGTTCGAACCACCATTTTGCTTGAAAAGCTCTACAGCTTTAGTCATTCAACTATCCAATTTTCAGTTTTAACCATAAACTTTTATACGTTCAGGAGATTTGCACTCAACAGCAAAAAAGAAAAAAAAAAAAACTGTATACCATTCAAGTTTTTCTCTTTGAAGACTGAAACGTTCTCTGTGCTTGCCACTCGTTGTCAAAGTCGCGTTATAATGCTCTTTAAGAAAAGGCTGAATTTGAAATATTTAAAGCGTCTGTCGTCGTAAATTATTTTATTATGCTGCTGGCATGACGCCCGTGCTTTTCATTCGGTCTCTTGAGGAAATATTTGGGACCTTCTAGACATGCATTGCTGTTCAAGAGAGAAAAAAAAAAGGAGAAGCAAACTGTAAAGAGCAAACGGAAGAAAGCAAAAGGAATGTTGGTACTTGGTACTTACTGTGGTTTCGTTTCCTTTGTTTCGTTTCACCCTTTCGGTACGCCGGGCGTGTTGTAAGCGCCAGAAAGGGCTAACAAAGCGGAATTTTAAAGTTGTCGGTCGTTTGCGTGTTTACGACGCAAGAAATTAAATTGGGCGTCATGTTGGGGCGACACACGCCCTATTTTTACGATCGTCGTAACTAAACGAGAAACGTTCTCGATGAAAACGGTGCATGAATTATTAGGGAAGCGTTTTTTGTTCAATATGAATAGTTTCTAAGCAAATATCTGTTTTGTCCGTTCATATCTCTTTTTCTTCTGGCAATGTGCTGTAGTTCTTCAACAGTGAACCGTACTGTTGGCCAAATAAGGTCGTAATTGTTTAAGTATAAGGTGCAAATAACTAACGCATTCACCTGCCCTTCCTTTCATGTCCTTCATTTCCTTCATTGTTGTCACTCTGCTGTTTGTTTGACAATTTTGCAAAAAAATATGAAATAAACAATCATTTTGTGGAGTTGCGAACTGAAGCGATTTTGCACCTACAAACTGAAATTTCCTTGTACAAAATAAAGGCGACTGTATCTGTTAAGTATTATTATTTTTTTAACTTCTATACTCGCAGAATGCTCCAGGATTAACAAAGTTCTCATTACAACTTTGAATAAATTTATTTTAAACAGGACGGAAAGCAAATCGACTCAAGAATTGTTTAGGTTTTCCATTCATATTTACATTTATTTCAGTCTTGGCCATTGCATTTTCAGTTTGCGTTTTGTTCATAAAGCCAATAACAAAAATATTCACAAGCTGTACAACATAGTCCGGCTTGTGAATTTAAATATTCTTACAGTGAACACTGTCTACAACTCACCAAACAGCTCATCTCTGTCGCCACAGCTATAATTAAAGTTGTTCGTAAAAATGAGGTGAGTTTTCCGATCCTCGCCGCGATGTTCGAGGCAGTTTTCCTGCTGACGTCACTGCTGAAGCAACGAACTCATCGGCTGGTCGAGACAGTTTTTCCACTGTCACTGCTGAAGCAACGAACTCATTGGCTGTTCGAAACAGTTTTTCCGCTGATGTCACTGCTGAAGCAACGAACTCATTGGCTGTTCGAGGCAGTTTTTCTCCTGACGTCACTGCTGACGCACCGAACTCATCGGCTGTTTGAGGCAGTTTTTCGCAGACGTCGCTCCTGAATCAACGAACTCATTAGCTGTTCGAGGCAGTTTTTCCGCTGACGTCACAGTTGAAGCTACGAACTCACCAGCTGTTCAAGGCAGTTTTTCTCCTGACGTCACGACTGAAACAACGAACTCATCAGCTGTTCGAGGCAGTTTTTCCGCAGACGTCACTGTTCAATGCAACGAGCTTATTGGCGGCTGATTAAGGCAGTTTTTCGCAGACGTCACTGCTCA
>JAHWFP010021239.1:0-12443 GCA_023313725.1 Lithobius niger | reverse complement strand
CAAAACTGCCGTAGCTGTAAAACACACAAATGTTTAGTTAAAAAAAACCAGCGCGCGCGTACAGGCAAACAAAGCCAGCGATAAAAATTGTACTCTGAGGCAAATGAGGGTACTGACATGAACGTGTTCGCTGATTTTGATAGACTGTACATTCTGTGATTTTTCTTTCAACTCTTTTGGTTTTACATCGAAATTGGTTAACCATTCTTAACTTTGGTTTCCTGTGCGGATGTAACCCAAATAAACTACCAAACTGGACAACATATCATCATTTATTTCAAGTGACCAACGTTTTTCTGTACATTGGTTATGGTTTGTCAAATGATTCAATGTATTACAATAAAGATGTATTGGAAATCAAAAGCTGCGCCCAATTCACTTTTAGAATATATACATACAAATGCTCAAATACGCTTGTCAACACGAGCAGGCATATTTGTTTTAATAGTGGATGATGTAAACTCATTCGAAACAAATTATTTACATCTACAGCATTTTGTGATGAGCAAAATTCAGAGAAAAATAATACAGTAAATAATGGTAAATAAACAAACAATGTGATGTAAAAAAAAAGAGGGGTCCATATAGGTAATGCATAAACAGATGCAAAGTGACCCCTTACTTGTACTTCAAGAGGGAAGATTGGCAGAAAGCTCGCCAAAGGACGATACCAGATAATGCGGCAAATGGTGTGATAGAATTAAAAGCCCGAAGAAGAGGCAACACTCAGTTGCTACAAATTTGTCTCCTCTAACAGAAATCAAGTTGGAATTATTTCTGTTTGTAAAACTGATGATTGATCAACTATGGCACCAGGCTTGAATAAACTATTTGGTTAGTGCATAATCCAATTAGGGAAGCTACCAAACATAACAGAAACACGTTAAACAAAGGAAAAAAATTCCACGTCAGCATTATCTGCAATATGAACCAGCTTTCTTTTTCCCACGGCGGGCCAGATCATGTGGAAAGTGTTGTCTATTTGAAACACTGAAACAAATAAGGTAAAATTTAGCACTTGATGTCATAATTAAAGCTACAGCAAACCTTAACAACCAAGCCAAGCCCAAAATTAATTCCTTCAACCGTTTCATCAGCTGAAACAAACTGACACATGTATAGATAAGGCCACACAAAGTTAATTGTTTGGTTTACAGGCGCGTGCGGGTCTTTAAAAACGGTGAAGGTCAAACTTTTTTTTTTTACATCATCCACTATTAAAACTATTATTCGCAGCCACAGCGTTAAGCCTTTCAATAGTATTTTCATCGAGAACGTAAACACTGATATTATGTCAGCCATTAAATGATTAATGCTTACCAGAGTTAACTCTGAAAATCCACTTAATTCACGTTAATTTTTTTTTAGTCCTACAACAATCGATCCCTTAAAACGCTTTCGTTTTTATTAGGAGCTAAACTGCGCTTATCTGAAATCTGAAGCAAGCGGCAGAGTCCAGCGTTGAAATCGCGCATCAGCCAATGAGAGCGCGCCAAATCGGTCACGTGGTGCTAACTGGCCAATGAGGGGAGGCGATCTTCAAATGCTTTGGAAAGTTACGTTGAAACAGCCAGAAACGGCCTACTACACCATGCCTGATTGGCCAATGTCAAATAGCCAACGAGAAAATATGTTGAGATGCCTGGATAAAGGGGAAATCCCAGCTTTCCAACGAATCCAGGATGGCGGCGCCCAGTCAAAATGATTCGGCCGCTACCGCTGGATCAAAAATAACCAATTTTCTGCTTTCTAACTTAGGAAAACAATAATGAGGACATTTTTGAAATTTTTAGTGAGTCTACACTCAACTGAAGTGTGTTTTATAAAATTATAGAAATCAGTAACGTTTTTTTTTGACAGAAATAGATGCACAACATGCCAGATAGTGAATTTCAGCTTTTCTCATTTCGATAAGTATTTTGGCCGAATATTGCGTTTTTCGACCCGCAGTTTCCTTCAAAGCTTCGACGTGTGTGTGTGTGTATATATATATATATATATATACAGCGCAACAGATTACAGCTCCAGATTGCAAACTGCTCCTCGCGAGTCATTCACCAGGAGTGGCGCATCAATTACTACGTTGAAGTTTTTTTTTTTTCAACTGGACTATTAAAGAAATACCGAATAAAAATTATAAATACATTTTTCTCATTTAGGAAAAATAAATAAATAAAGCATTTTCAAAAACGGCAACTACAACATTTTATGCAAACGTAATCCACTCGTTTTTTAGATTAGTGTTCCTGGATAAAACAATCGATCAAAACTGACGCACGTGCAAAAACGTCAACATAGCGTAGCTCGTGAGGACATTTTTTTTTACTTTGAACTTTGAAAAAGTGTATTTTTCCGTCAATCATGGAAAAAACCGAAACCGAACCAATTCGTAAAAAAACGAAACCGACACAGCACTAGAAATTAACTAAAAATTGATTTAGTAAAACCTTACCTCAAAGGCACATGCTCCCAATGCCTTAGAGGCAAAGACATTGATTTAGTTGTAGCAAGGCAGACAGAACAATAACGGCCTGCGGTTAAAGTCATAGGTAGGATGTCAACACAACTTGCTATGCTCTGTCAGCTTGCACTCGCAGCTCTGACCGACCGCGCGGAGTCGTTTTAAGAGACGTATAGGTCTTTTTGGTACAATGAGCTCGGCTTGGCAAAAAAATAGAATGTGCTTAGCAAAAATACTTCACTTACATGGCAAATACATTACATGGGCACATTGCTAAACAAATAAGAAACTGATTCGCCATTGTGCGTGCGTCTAATTGCTTCAGCCAGAATCATTGATATGTCAATGCACTACAAAAGAATAAACAAACAATTAGCACTCTGCGACTTATGAATAAATTTAAACAATAAAATGTAAGGCTGCAAAGAAAAAACCCCACTATCTTCATTTTTTAAGCAATCCGCAAACACTTGCCTGTATTTTGGGGCACTCTTTCATGTGTTCTTCCTGAGGTATTGTATTGGTGACGACAACAGCCTCAAAACAAGCATTGTTGATGCGGGAGATGGCCGGACCAGAAAAAATTCCGTGTGTTAAGATGGAATAAACTTTTGTAGCACCGGCCTCAAGTAATCTAAGAAAAAAAGAATTACGTTAACACAATCAAGAATTTATCAGGCAGAAAAAGTTTTTATTTTTAGCTTGCATAATCATGTTACTGTACTGTAAAAAATAATAGGAAGTTATTATTGAAGCCCCACCCGCAGAGTTTTTTTTTTAAAGTAAAGACGAAAAACAACCGAAACAGCTTGCTTTAACCCTGTAAGGGCTGCATTTGTGCTAGTTTTACAACTGACTTATAGAAAAAAAATCATAGCTTCTCACCCAATTCAAGTAAGGGATTGAAACCTGTGTTTTTTTCCTTAATAATTTGGCCTTCATATCTTTTTTTTTTTGTATTTTTGTAACTTCTAGCGAATTAGAGAAATACAAAAAAAAATAAGACATGAAGGCCAAATTAAACAGCGGGCACATTTGGGTGCACCAGTCCTTAAGGACCACTTGGCTATTATTTTAGTTTTCGCTAAATAATTCAAAAACTATTTGAACTACCGTCTTCTCACCAATGGATAGCTAATGAAAAGACGATTTGATTGGAGTATTCAAACGTCAAAATCGGTCAAAATTTGGCCGAGTAATGGATTTGGACGCGAATATAATATTCCATCGGCCAGAGCTGATGTCGGTGCCACCCAAGGTGGCAAAAACTTCAATAATGCCATTTCATTTGTGACACCAACATAAGTAAAATAATGCATGATAACCTTTGCAGCTGTGTCATTTTTTTGCAGGGTTACCTATTTTTGCACCTATTGTAATTATGCGCATTCCACTGAACATTACAATAGTCAGGGAGCAGTAGTAGGTAATTTAGGGCTACTGTTTGCATCCCAAGGAATAGTTTTCCACATGTTGCCACCTTGGAAATACGCATTTACTGTATCAGGCATTAAAGATGGTGGCCGAAATGGCATCCAATTTTGCCATTTGGCTGATTATGCAAGAACCGTTAGTGATACACAAAAACGGTTGAGATAAAAGTTGTTTCCAATACATTTTTTTCATATCTCTTATGGTTTTCGAGAAAATAAGATTTTCGGCCATTTTTTTTGGCTAATTTGATGCTAACAGACGTCTCAATTTGTCAATTAGACTCATTCGAAAGGTAGGAATGCCTTCTTTGCAACAAGGGTAGTTGAAAGGGTAGACGACTGTTAGGAATCGAGTCACGCTCGTTGAATTAGGGGCTGATATTACAGTCGTCTTGGATTTTTCACTCATTTTCAACTTTCAACTGCTATTGTGACGTGTCAATTTAGGTTGATGACTGCAATTAGATTCATTCGAAAGGTGGGAATGTCTTCTTTGCAACAAGGGTATTTGAAAGGGTCTACTACTGTTAGAAACCAAGCTACACCCGCTTTACTAGTTGCTGGTATCACAGTCACCGTTGGAGTTTTGCTCATTTTCAACTTTCAACTTCTATTGTAACGTGTCTAATTTAGGTAAATGACTCCATTAGATTCGTTCGAAAGGTGGGAATGTCTTCTTTGCAATAAGGGTACTTGAAAGGGACTACGACTGTTAGGAACCGAGCTACGCCCGCTTTACTAAGGAATGGTATCACAGTCACCGTTGGATTTTTCGCTCATTTTCAACTTTCAACTTCTATTGTGGCATTTCTAATTTAGGTAGATCCTTTCAACTACCCTTGTTGAAAAGTAGACATTATCACCTTTCAAATGAATCTAATTGGAGTCATCTACCTAAATTAGAAACGTGACAGCACCAGTTGGAAGTTCCAAATCAGTGAAAAGTCCAACGGTGACTATGATACCAGCCCCTAGTAAAACGGGCGTAGCTCGGTTCCTAGCAGACGTAGACCCTTTCAACGACCTATGTTGCAAAGAAGACACTACTACCTTTCGACTGAATCTAATTGCAGTCATATACCTAGATTAGACATGTCACAATGGCAGTTGATATTTGAAAATGAGCGAAAAATCTAACGGTGACTGTAATACCAGCCCCTAGTAAAATGGGCGTAGCTCGGTATCTAAAAGTCGTAGACCCTTTTAACGACCATTGTTACAAAAAAGACACTCCCACCTTACGAATGATTCTAATTGGAGTCATCTGCCTAAATTAGACGCGTCACAATAGAAATTGAAAGTTGAAAATAAGAGAAACATCCAACGGTGACTGTAATACCAGCCCCTGGTAAAACGGGCGTAGCTCGGTTTCTAACAGTCGTAGTCCCTTTCAACGACCCTTGTTGCAATGAAGACACTCCCACCTTTCGAATGAGTCTGATTGGAGCCATCCACCAGAATTAGAAACGATGCAGCAGCAGTTGAAAGTTGTAAGTTGACAAACTGAGACGTGTTAGCATTAAAATTACCAAACAAATTGTAGAAAATGGCCTAAAATCCATTTTTCTCGAAAACCATAAGAGATATGAACAAATGTATGGAAAAGACATTGTAGATTACATTATTGCAAACAACTTTTATCTTAACTGTTTTTGTGTATCACTAACGGTTCTTGCATAATAGGCCAAATTGAAAAATTGTCGCAGGGTTAAGGCGGATAATTAGCCGTTTCTTCAACTAAGCTGCCACTCTGCAAAAGTTATCATATCAGAATATGTCCCTCACACATACAGGATTTAAAAAATCATTACTAGACTTTGCCACCTCAGGTGGTACCAATAAGTGATTTTTGGGGTCGAGGCCTATGGACTATAAGACGAAGATGCAGTTTTCATGAAACAAATTTGACAAAAAATACTATCTTAAATTCGGGCCAGTACGGTATTTTCCGTTTCCTATGTTAACAAAAACCGGTAACGAATGGTTTACCTACACATTCCAACTACACGTTGCAAATACTTAACCTCTTGATTAACTTAATAATTTAAGAACTTAGTAATTAAAGATGAACTCAAGTAAAATTCATTTAACAACAATCTCAGATTCAAAAATCAAATATGGCTCTCTCGTTCTTGTGCCAGCGCTGTATCTTTGGTTATAGGTGTAGAGAATAGATGGGCACTGTCATGTACTGATCGCATTTTCCCCTGGTCATTTTCGAAAATTTGCGCAATTTCCCCTGGTCAGTATACTCCTTCTGCTTGGCTGCATTCTCCTGCAGCAAGCCTAAAGGACATCCTAAAGACAATTCACTCGACTCACCAAGGAATTATTGCGTGCAAGGCCAGGGCAAGAGAGTATGTAAACTGGCCAGGAATGAACTCTGATATAGAGACACTTGTGCCAAACTGTGCGTCATGCCAGGAATACTAGAGGAAACAGCAGAGTGAACCGTTGCAACCCAAACCACTACCTAACCAACCATGGGGAACGGTGGCAGCAGACCTCGAAGAATTGAATGGCCAGAAAATGCTGTTAATATTAGACTATTACTCAAGGTACGTGGAAGTGTACAAAATGTCTGAAACCACGGCTACTGTGGTGATTGACAAACTTCAAGAAACCTTTGGAAGACACGGAATAGCCTGCACTCTAGTCACAGATAATGGACCGCCGTTCAGGTCGAAACACATGAAAGACTTTCTGAAGGAATGGGGAGTGCAGCATCAACCGTCGAGCCCAGAATATCCCAGATCGAATGGAAAGGTGGAACGAGCTATTCAAACGACCAAGAGGCAAATAAAGAAGAGTCTAAAGGATGGAAAGAGTATTGCCGAAGTTCTATTAAACTATCGAGCAACACCGGCTAACGGACTTCCATCACCAGCAGAGATGTGTATGGGGAGGAAACTCCGAACCAAAATACCAGCGCCACCAAATCAGTTAAACCCCAAATTGTTGACGAGACAAGAGAAGCAGCAAATGCAGGAGAATGCAGCCAAACAGAAGGAGTATGACTGACCACATACAAAACCCTTGCAGAAACTCAAAGAAGGCGACTCGGTGAGAGTGCTGAGACAAGACCTGGCAGCGAACAACCATCGTTCGTGTGGGGCCGTACCCCAGGTCTTACATGATCCAAACGATGGCTGGCGCCGTTCTAAGACGAAACGGGAAACACCTTCGTTTGGCTGCAGAAATGGCTGCAGATGACCATTATCAGCTGCCCAGACAACCTGTCGAGCGAGGAACCCAACTCACTCCCGGTCCCACACCTGAACACCGGGCAGTTCCAATACAACCCATTGTAGGTGGTGCAGAACCAGTCATCACAAGATCTGGACGGGTGGTTCAAACCCCTGTCAAACTGAGAGACTATTTCCTGTAAATAACTGGGGGAAATTGGGGGGCTTTACATAGTCAGGACAGTGGTGGCTAGATATGTTAATTATAATAATCTTTTTTTTAAGGCATGATTCTACCGGGTACCAAAGATGGCAAGTCAGTAAATTGAGTTAAATTTGTTCATTATTTTTATTAAAAAAAATAAAGAGAAACGTGTCATGTACTGATCGCCGGCGTTAGCCGAATGCTTTGTTGTAAAGATCAGTGCATGAGTTAGTAGCAATAGTGACCGCAGCGGCGCTGTGTGTACTTGTAGTTTTGTTATGGCGTAAATAAAGCCAAGTAAACAACATCTTTGTTCCAGCAAATGAATTGCCTAATTACTATCGCATCCTTTGAATCGGAACCTAAAAGTAGGTAAACGAACATTACAGGCACAGTGAAAACCAACTAACACGCACAGACTCAGGAAATTTTCGAAATTGTCAGTGTTTATTAAACAAAATTTTGAAATTATTAAATTATTTCCATATACGATTAACCGTTACAGTCAAGAGAAAGCTATAAGCCTATGTGTTCGCACAAAACTGAAAGCTGAAAAATACGAAAGAATGACAGTTAGAAATGTGTCCTACAGCGATATTAGCAATTAAAATAATAGAAATCATCAAACAGAAAAACACGGTTTCAGGGAAATAGTATGCCATAGTTTTGCCCAAGCATCCGTGCGTGTAGCAAAGTAAAAGTGAAACAAAAATGGCTATTGTTTCAAATAAAGTAAACTTTTGTTTTGTTTTTTACTAAATAAATTATTCTTAAAAAGTTGCTAATCATTTTTTCGTGACTACGCCGCAAATTTGTATTTTGTGTTGCATTTCTGCCATGCAATTTTTCTAAAACAATTCAAGCCCTGCGCACCGCACCCTCTTCTTGCAGAGTAAATTCCTTTTTTTATTTCAATTTAATCGCTCCATCATAATTTTATTAAAGATAATGTAAGGAAAGAGGAGTGAGGAAGAAGAGTTCATTTTTAATATTGAGGCAAACAATTAATTGTTATACAAATATGTTGATACAGCTTCCCCCCACCCAAAAAAAACTTGGATCTGCACCTCGAATTTTTTTTGGTTCCAATTTATCAAATTAAAAAATGTTTTAAGCCTTTACTTGCATAACTTCTACTAAATACTTCGACTGTACTTACTTTTCTGCTGCATGACAAATCGTGCCACATGTGTCAGCCATGTCGTCCACTAGGATGGCCACTCGGTCCTTGACGTCACCAACCAAAACCATGGCTGCAACTTCATTGGCCTTTTTTCGCTCCTTGTGGATCAAGGCAAACTCAACATTAAGGCGGTCAGCGATGGACGTCACTCTGAAATCGTAATCAATTATTAACAAGATTATTGGATTTGCATCCGAGCAGCTCGGCCACTAAACCTATTAGTTTTGCAGTGGAACACACAATTTCAAAACTAAAACAAATTTCCACTTGAAATGCTTAAGCATGGTTTGCACATCCTCATCCAAAACAAGTTAGAGGTTACTTCCAGGCCCTTTTTAGACCAATAAATACCCCTTCCTACATCTTGTTTCAAGCTCAGCTTTAACACTCAATTAGCAATACGCTTGAATCAAATTTTCTTTTCAGGTGTACTGTGGACAATATTGCCATCTGTTAAAATTCCAAACTTTTCCAAAGCCCGAAAAAAGGCGTAACTAAATTCCAGACTTTTCCAGCCGTTTGGTTTACGGGTAACGTTGAAAAATGGAAATTTAACGGCCAGGAAAGCAGCCATTTTTTTTCTTCAACAGAGCCTATTTCTTTTGAGATATAAACGTACTGTACGTTCTTTTGGGATGATAACATACTGTCGGAAACCTAAAAAAAAACGGAATAATTTCTCAATGCCAAATATTTTTTTCCTGCTTGAGCTGAAATTTAAAATTTACGTCGCTCAAACATTTTCTTCAAGTTGATCAAAATGGAATATATTAGAATGGCTATAATCAGTCACCATTGGGTGAATATGTAGCATCTTTTAAGCTCTGTTGATGCGACTTGGAAGAGTTGTCAAATATCATGTACACAAAAATTCAAACAGTTTCAAGGACTTTTTCCAACACCAATCCATTTTTTTAACGACCATTGTAATTAATCAAGAAACTAGCTACTATGCAACAAAGAGGGCCTGGCTTTACTGGCAAAAAGCCAGCAACATCTCTCCAAACACTAGTTCATGTTTTTTAATCATGCAAGAAGGGAAAAATTGTTTTGTGTGCACGTGTTTTTTTTCGTGTTACTTTGGACTTAGAGCTGGTCTACTGACCTTTTGGCTCCCCCGGCATCTGGAGACACAATAATACTGTTCCTCCACTCCGGGATGTTTTCCTTTATCCACTTCAGAACAGCAGGCTCAGCGTACAGGTTGTCCACAGGAATGTCAAAGAAACCCTGCCAAAAAAAAAAAAAAAACAGGTGTTAACAACTGCAGCTTTACTGAATAAGTTATCCACAGTAATAAAACTACAAACCTGAATTTGTGATGCATGTAAATCCATTGTGATAATATGATCAGCGCCAGCTACCGACAACATGTTTGCCACCAACTTGGCAGAAATTGGAGCACGGCTCTAGAAAAGTGAGAAACATGCAAGCTCTCTGTACATGACACGGCACGAGAGCGACAAATAAGCGAACTATCCAAGCTGCATACATCATTGTCTACCTTATCCTTCTTATCCTGCCGGGCGTATGGAAAGCAAGGGATGACAGCACTGACGCGACTAGCAGACGCTATTTTGCAAGCGTTGATCATGATAAGCAGCTCCATCAAATTGTCGTTAACTTCCCCACAGCCACTTTGCACAATATACACATCCTCACCACGCACAGACTCGCCTACTTCCACGCTAAAAACAAAACATGTACATCAAATTAAAATGCTAGTAGCATTTTTTAAGCATTACCAATTTGAAATTAATTAGGTCTAGGCCTACACCAAATCCAAAACGAAAAAATATGACAAGTTTGAAAAATAAAACGTTTTTTGTTATTGAAGTTGTTACAGGATTTTTTTTTTTAGTCCCATATGTAGGCTTCCATGGTTGGCGACGGGATTCGAACTGGCATTCACTTGGTTTGCAGAAGGCAATTCTGACACTAGGCTAACTATTTACTGCTTTGCTAAGGGTCCCTGGGCCCCTCACAAAGCTGAGAATCAGCTCGCAGCTAGGTCACAGAAACTATGATTCCTTTCCCCCTCCCCCACACACACTTCGTAAGATTTTTCCGTCACATCATGAGGTTAGATCGGATACAATGGACTTGAAAAAGCGTTAAACCTAGTCATCTACCGTAAGTACTAGGCTATTCAAGGTGATACTACAGCAACAGTTTCAACAATAGAATTCTGTTCCTATTATTTCTTACCTTTTGAGAAAAAAATAAGAACAACAATTTGAAAGAAAAAATAACAATCGGTCATCGAATACATGGGCCAGTGATTGTACTCTCGTTGTCGATTGTCTGGCAGAAAATTTGACCTCAATATATCCAATCCAATCAAGACTAAATCGTCAAAGACATTCAAGTTTTTACTTCAAAAATCTGTGATTCTTTGATGCCTGTGTACCTTCTTCAGGCTAGAGCCTAGTCTTGCAAGAACTCTGTAATGAACTTCTGATATCAAGTGCATTTGCATTTCCAGCTCTCTCACGGACAGCCGTAAGTCAGCTTTGCTGGCCCTGTTGCTGTGAGCAGACTTGGGAAGGAAAGATTGTCATTGAACTTTGGAGTTGGTAGTTTAGCTTTGGCGTAATAATTTTAACAATTTGGCCGAATGCTGATGCTTGTGGACTGTTGAGTATTTTGTCACATCTGAAAACCAAAGTACAGTGATCGATTTGTTGCAGTTTTCTATAGAACCAACATAGAAAATAGGCCTACATGAAACTCCCTAGATCGTTGTTCTTTGGGTATGTTGGAAGGGTGGAAGAGGACGATTTAAATTCATATCATTTTCGTTTTGAGCAGCCAAATGCTAAAATTTAATAGGGGAGACATTCTGGACTAAAAATTAATTTCTCTTTTTTTTTTAAATAGGGGTTAAAACTAACGCCTGTTCGTTCTGCAAGTGTATTCAAAAGTTGGTAGATTTTTACAAATTAAGTTTCAGTTAAGTAGAAAACGGGATTTTACCCCTAAAAATTGTTTTTACTTATCCTAAAATACTTACCCATATTTTCATGCTTACCAGTTTTGGAAATGCCTTTATATACTGGTCAAAAGTCTTTATCATACACCTCACTTGTAAAAAACCTATTCTGTAAATATTTGAATGAATGTTTTTTTTTTTGGAGAGGGGGGGGAGAGAGAGAGACAGTACCCTTGGTGGAGGTTTGTAGTCCTAAAGATTTGAACGTCAGTTGGCCAGTTTTGGAGGCGATAACAGCTTTAAATAGAGGGGGGGGGGGGGGGAGGGCGGGCGGGAAGAGTAGGATTGAGTGTCCGAAAATAATTTTAGGAAAAGGTACCAGTTCCACAGACAACTGCCATCATTATTTAAGTTATTCCACGGCATTTACTCAGGTACCATGTGACTCAATTACCAGACTTTCTACTTCTACAACTAAGTTGACTATCTATGGCAACATGTTTGCATTCTAGGCCTCTGACCCCTACTCACCCATTTACACATCTTTCAATATCTGACGTCTGAGCCTAACATATGTTCTTCGGCAATGATGCACTGAACTTCTGCATCTATGTATCAACCTAGCCTCATGAAAAAAAAAACCCATTCTCCATCACGCGTGCATTCTCCCCTCCCCCCTTCCCTTCCACCCACTCACATGCCCGAGGGTTGGCAATTTCTTCCAAGGGAAGAATAAATTTGTTATTTTTCCATTCAGAAGAAACTATATCCACAAACTTTTCCTATCTTACGAGATGATAAGTCAAACGTAAGCCATCAGCAAAAATCATACGCCAGAAATACAATGCCGCACATTAAACAGCGATTTTTATCCATTTCTTACAAGTTATCTGATAAAATCTGACAACTGTGCTAAGATAAATCACTCTTAACTGTGCAAGGAGAATTTGTATTATCAGTAGTTTACTTACACATTTGTGTATTCTTTTCCACACAAACCACTACAATCTTTTCATTCTAACTTTTCAGTTTCTACCACTATCT
>JAHWFP010021237.1:0-13716 GCA_023313725.1 Lithobius niger | reverse complement strand
ATTTGGTCAATACTTTAGCAATTAGTTGACAAACATTCATATCACTTGTGAAACACCCTTATCCAGGACGTACACTTCAGGGCGTTGATGTTGTTGGGATCGTAGACTTTTCTTGTTTTGTTGTTCTTGTTTGGCCACAATTATTATGGAAAAACCATTAATATTTTTTTTTCTGTAGGTCTCCTTTATACCTCGGGTGCATCTTTTGATAGTTTCACATTTTTAGCGCCATTTTAAGGATTTTCCATATTACACAACGCACAATGCGTGCAGCAATATTCACGATTCTGAGAGTTTGTCATGCAGTTACGGCCCAACTTATGAACTAATTTGAATGAAATTTCTTTAACTGAAACTGGTTACAAATAATAAAGGCATATGTTTTCGTCAAAAAAAAATTCCCTTTTCAAGTTTTGAGAAAATCCCAAATGGCATCCAAAAAATTCCTTTTTGCTTTAAAGTTCAAAACCGTTCTTCAGACTGAATACAAACCTGTCATGAATAATAACCAGAATTACAATTTATTTACGACATGGAAGAAAGGTCTTATTTACATTTCCCGAAATCCTAACTAAAGTGGAAAGCCCTAATGAATTCCAGAAATAGTTTTGGGTTTAACTTCCAAACCCTTCATCAAGCACCACAACCCTCGTGTAGCTCATGTGTATCTCAGAAAGAATTCATACGTAACTCTAATTTGTCAAAAAAGGTCCAATTTCAGATTTAAAAAAAAATCCAAGATCAGACTGAACACAAGCTAGTTACGGATAATATTCAGCATGAACTTAAAGCAGGGGATTAATTATGGCCAAAGATCATTCTTTTATGAAACGGTATTCAGCTAAACGGGTTCATCTTTTTACTTTTAACATCCAAACCCGTGTATCAGACTGAACACAAACTAGTTTTGGGTAATATTCAGAAACAACTTAAAGCAGGGGATTAATTTCGGCAAAAGGTGATTCTGTGAAATGGGGATTCATCAAAATGGCTCCTTGTAACTTTGCAGATCCTTGTAACTTTCAAACCGTTTGTCATGTAGAGCACAAAGTGGTTATGGGTGATAAGAATTACAATTAATTGAAACAAGTCCTATTTACGTTTTATGAAAATTCATGATGGAGGCCTAAAATGGCGTCCAGAAGTGTTTTTGACTTTAGTTCTAAACCATTCATCAAATTAATCAAAAACGATTACGCGTCACCTTCTGGATTAAATATTCTTACAAGTAAGGTCATATTCAAATTTGATGTAAAACCTGTTTTATTTCTCTCCCAAATTCGTTATGTACATAATGGAGAAACACAGAAAACGAATTTATTACGTGGCACTGCACGGGGGGGGGGGAGGTTACGTCGAATGTTTGCAGAACTGATATTTTATCTCATGTGTCTTATAGCACCTTTATTGTGTACCTCACTAATCACGAATCTCGTACATTTCGTTCATGTTAAATCTAGTGCATGTCAAATAAATATACCCAAATTGCTGGAAATCATGTGAAGAAAGGAAGAAAACAAGCCAAACAGACAGAATGGTACACTAGAAATAGCGTAGTACAGTAAGCAAGCCACGGAGTAACATGACCCAGTTTCGAATAATTGGCAACCCAATCCGTCACCAGATTACCGACACTAAGTTTTAAAACGATAAGTCCATTCCTCCAGTGACGAAGTGGAGGCGTGTGCAAAATTGGTAAAGGCGTTATGTCGGTCATCTAGGGATGGAATGTGTTGCCAGTTCGAATCCGAGACCTGCCACTCCGATGAAGCCAAGTGAATAAAGCTGGCTGCACTGCGTTATTTCTATTGTATGAATTTGGATGTTTGGATTTGTTTTCCTCTTTTCTTTTTCTAGTGTAGCGGTTCTCAACCTTTTCTACCAGTATTCCTCTCCACTGAGACTAGCTTGCAATGCTTGCTCCCCCCCCCCTCCGCCCCCTACATTGGGGTGTATTTAAAAAAAAACCGGTTGAATAAGGCTGTCATTGCCGAGAATTTTGCGATGCACACAGAGTTAAAAAAGAGGTCACTGATCTTTACACTTACAATATGGTGCCGACTGCAGCTCGCGCCTGCCCTGCCATTGCTCCACTCCTCCCAAGGAAGGCTCACCTCACTGGTTGGGAGACGCTCTTCTAGTGTACGACATTTATCTCATACCTCGTGCATCTATAAGAGGTTAACTGATCTTACACTAAAACTGATCTAAAAATAGAGGTTAACTGATCATTACACTTGCAGTAAGGCGCTAACTGCGGCTCGCGCCTCCCCTTCTATTGCTCCACGTCTCCCAAGGAAGGCTCGCCTCCCTAGGGAGGCTTGCCTCACTGGTTGGGAAATACTGTTCTAGTGTATGTCATATATATAATACCTCGTCCACCTACTATAAATCTTATGTCATTTATATTGTTTCTCGTAACTCGCGTATCTCACATATTTCGCACCTCATGTGTCACCTTTTTCTAGTACATTACACACCTTTTTTACTTTGAAATTCGTGAAATTCCCTTACCTCTCATTTCTAGTAGATCACTTATCTTAATTCAGGTGAATCTTAATTATTTCCCCTCTCATCCATATCGAATGTATGTATTGTTATCGCCTTTATATAAAATTATTTTATATCATTCATTGAAAAACTTCTGTAAATGAATTATCTCAAATCTCACGTATGTTATTGCAAATCTTGCTATCGGATTTCTCCCAGATCTCGTTATCCTACTTATTTTGATTCTATTGGCCCCAAATATACTTCATTGTATTTTAATTCCCCTCCAGTTAAATAATATACGCAGAAATGTATGCGTTTGCAGGGGTAAAATAGTATTCCAATGTTTCGGTAATAATTCGTATATTATACACACATTATACACACAGAACACTAATTTTTCTAAAACTAAATTTGTAGAATAAAAAGAAAAGAAAACTGATACAAGAAACGAAAAGAAAACCCTTCTTCGAAGGAAAACGTAAAAATAACGGCCTGACTTTTCCGTTCCAGAATACTGACCATACAAGCTGGTAAACGCAAAACAACAATTCTGCTAAAATTAAGGCAAGAACCAATGCCTCACTTATTTTCTTCAAGCATGGAGTCCTGCAGTAATTTTGGCAGCAGATTTTTACCGTCTAATTTCCAAGTTTGTGTGGGTACTCTATTGGAATCGAAATCTTATGGCCTTACTATTAAAAGTTTTTCAAGTTTTTTTTTTTTGTTACTTGTTAAAAATAAAACATTCAACACAACTGAAGTAATGTCAATTTTTTAACATTTTTATCTATGTGTTATGGATGATCACTCCACCAGAAGGTTTGTATTTGTTGGGGCTGTCGTGGATTAGAAATAGTTAGAGCCCTTTTCTTCATCTAGTGGTTGCATTTCTGCTGTCGGGAAACAAAAAGCATTTTTATTTTGCGATATCTTTACTGTCAATGACAACTAATACCGTAAAAGTATTACTGTGTTATCTTGTACTTACTGGGAAATTTACAGTTGTACAGATCTGTATCTTTTCCATCGTTGTTTTTAGTACCATGCTTACACACACACTTTTTTTCCTTGCACGATACCATGAAAGTCGTTTTCAGTTTACTATATGGAACATGTCCAACGCAGTCGCTGTCCGTGCGACAACTGGTATCTGCACCTAAAAAAAATAAAATAAGACTTGTTGAATCATTTTACTTACCCGTGCTTGTGTCAGAGCGAACACATCACTCTGACACCAGTTTTAGAGTTTTAAAGGGCATTAGTCATATCAGACTAGTTTTGCAAATGTGTACATATATTTACTGTACAGTAAAGATTAGTATAGGCTAATACAAATTTTCCACAATATCAAATTTATTAGTTACCATTCAACCGCCCCCCCCCCCAAAAAAAAAGAAAAAAAAATCTTATTCGGTAAGAATAGAGGGGGGGAGGGGGGTCGAACAAATCTGGGGATAAAAGGAGAGAAGTACGTTACAAACTGCCATTCGTGGCGTGAGAAGCAATTTTAAGTTAACGCCGTACGTCGTTTTCAAACCACGTGCATAAAAATGAGATAAAATGTGCACCTTCGGCTTGATTCATTTTTTGTATTTGCTGGTATTTCATAAGCGAAAACAAATAGTAGAAACGGTGGTCAGTAGAAGGGGGGAAGTTCATGATGAAAGGAGGCTTGCTCTGACCACAAATAACACTTTCAAACAATGCGGGTGTAGCAGCAGTCGGGATCTCACAGCATCGGGTGATCCGGATTCCGAATGAAATAAGGTAGTATGATGTCACACTGCCATCCCGAAAGAAACAAGTTAAGTCCGCGATGCTGTTCTAGGATCGCCAACGAAACGAGAATGTTTGATGATGTTCAGACGACACAAAATGAAACCAGTAAGTCTGGATGACGTCCTGAGATCCCGTAAGAAACGAGATAATTCGATGATGCTGTAAATAGCGAGAGAGCGTCACCATAATTATATAATTCTATTTATGTATCGACGAACAATTAAAAAGTTAAGTTTCCGACAATTTTTTTCAAGTGTGCTAACATCAAAGAAGGACCTCACCCTGTCCTATCATCTGTTTATATTCATGATAACTACTGAGCCCATTTCCAGTTATTCGATTCAAAGGTTACTCAACTGTTCCCCCCTGAAATTTTTCACTGTTTAAATTCGTAAATAAATAAAAATGGTTACGATGTTATGGTGGTTGTTGAAATGTAATAAAAAAAAACGCTTCATAAAACGTAAAGCTTTAAACCATAAAATAGTCCAGGAATTTAGAAATTAAGTTATAGATATCCGTGAATCATAGGTGATATTATCATCTCGCGCGCAAGAAACGGCTAGTCCAATATCGAGGGGGTGGAGGGAAACACGAGCGCGCATTGCGCCCGAGTTTTTCCCTTCAACCGCGAGATATTGGTCTAGCCGTTTCGAGCTCAAGAGCAATTATAGCCGTTAAGTCAACTATGATTCACGGATATGTATTTTAATGCTAAGGTGTGACGTCAAGCTATCTTATCGTCCTATTCGAGTATTTTAAAGAATTTTTTGTAAAATTAATTTGTGAAACATAATGAATTTAAAAATATTTACATACGATTAATGTAAATTCCTGAACGGAAGTTCCGGGTTGGAAACGGGGTTGAAAGCTTCCTGGGTATGAAGGCCGACCGAAGGGGAGAGATGTTCCGTAATACCGATAAGTTTTTTCTACTTTAATAGTTTAACTCAGATGAGTGTATAAAATGCTCTATTTGCATGAGTCTTGCAAGTTTTTAGGTGTATTTCAAAGTATCAGTAGCCTAGTTTTGTACCGTCGGAACGAAAGGTTGCCGGGTTGGGCCATTCCTCCGTGGGTGGGGCATAGCACAGTACGCGAGTTTTTTTTTTTTTCGTGTTAGGCAAGAAAGAAAAATGTCGCAGGTTGCAAATGTGCATGTTTATGCTGGTTGCAATGAGGTGTGCTGGTTGAATTTGTGTTGTGTGCGGTAATTTTGCAAAGTCGGGTCATATGACACATGGTGGAGCAGGGGTTGTGTAGATCCCCGTAAAAAGTGTTACATTATCAAAAAAAGTGTGGGTTATCAAAATTAACCCACTGTGACTGGGTCTTCACATTACCCATATATAACGACTACACTTTTAGCATGGGGATGTGTTAGCACGACATCACCACCGTGCATTAATATCAAACGACCAGACGACAACTAAAATAACGTACTACAATATATTTTCTTTATTTCATTTAATTTAATCGCTGAAAACCATACTTAAGACAGATTTCAATAAATACCGATGCAAACCTATTTCCGTTGCCTTTTGGACTGCAGACTGGCTGAGCGAGGAACTGAACCCACGACCTTTGAAACCAAATGTCGAGGTCCAACTGCTGAAACTTACTGCCATAGCTAAAAGGAAACGTCCGTAGACAGCATTTATCACGTACACACATATTGTTTATTCTTAAAAAAAATTAATTTCTTTTGAGCCAAAGCTATTTAATGCTCGTGTGGCGAAACCGGCTCAATTTTGAACATTACCAGACTTTTTAGGGAAGAAGAAATAGCTGGTAAAGGCTGGTGCCAAGCCGGGTTTTCGATCCGGGAAACCTCCGATCATCGTAGGGGCCGAAAGATTGTCCAGAACTGGCAAGAATAGTTCCCATACCCGCTGAAAGCGCATGGTAGCTTCTCACGCTACCCTGGCCGGCAGTTCTGGCGGGGACTTTGCCAAGATCCCCTATCCAGGGGTTCGACCACAATCCGCAAACCTCCAGCAACCAGGCTGAGCTCTCTTACCGCTCAGCCACGATGACCGGTGTACTACGTTTATGTGTACCATGCATACATATAAACATAGTATACCTTACCAATCGCCACCAGAGGGACGCTTGTTTGCGCGCCACTCACCAGTGAATCGAAATGAACACACGACAAAGCGTGAAATTGGGGATTAAATGGGAGAGAAAGCCAAACAGCCCCGAGATGGGTTCAATAAATACGGAGAGACCAATATGCATTTCCTTTCAAAGGTCGTGGCAATTCCTGCTCAGGCAGACTGACCAAAAGGCAAGTTAGTCCAAAAGGCAACGTAAATAGGTTTGCATCCGTATTTATTAAACCCTTCTCGAGCTATTTGGCATTCCGTCCTGTTTAGTCCCTAATTTTAAGCTTTATTGTGTGACCCTTCCAATTTCACTGGTGTGTGGTGGGCAAGCTAGCATCCCTTTAGTGGCGATAGGACAAGTGTATGTTTATATGTATATGTGTGCGTGTTAAATGTTGGCTATGGATGTTTCCGTTTGGCCATTGTCAGTATGGCTCAGCAGTAGGACCTCGGCAGTGGGTTTCAAAGGGTCGTGGGTATATTCCCCGCTCAGGTAGTCTGATATTTAAGTCCAAAAGGTCACGTAAATAGGTATGCATCCGTATTTATTGAACCCTCCTCGAGACCATTTGGCTTTCCGTCCTGTTTAATAGACAAATTTAATCAATAAACCAGGCTTAAGAGTCTTCTGGACTTTTTTTCTTTCAAATAGAATTGACGCAGAAAAGTTGGGTTTCACTCTTCTTAAAATTGTTCCAAAATCAGAAGTGGTAACAATTATTTTAGACTGGCTCATCTGAACTTAAAAGTTTTAAAATTTCTGAGTCAATGGGCTGATTAGCCAATTCTGCGCCGAAACAAGTTAATTTAACTAGTTTAAAAAGTAATTTGTCACCTTATTCCCATTTCGTGCTTTTAGGGACCAAGAGAAGTCAACCCGTAACCCAACTTAATTTGTATTTATCCTGAAAAGCATTCGTCTTATATTTACTGGAAAACTCACAAAATGGCTCTTTTTTGCAGTCATTGTCGACAGTAAATAAATGTAAATAAATAGTAAATAAATGTCAAAGTAAACCTAAAATTCAGGTAAAATAAAATAGTTGGGATTTTTTTTACGTAACCTAAAAGCTATTTTCTATATGGCCGTTACACACCCGTACGTAAATCGTGCTGGTCAGAAAAGAAAAAAGAAAATGGTAAACAAAAGGTGAACTAAACCAGTAATTTATTAATAGTTTCACTAGAAAGCAAAAATGTTGGATAATATTCAGACTTTGGCCTAGCATACGATGGAACGGTGCCAAGTTTTGACACTTTTGGAAGACAAATATGCACCAACCTTACGAAGAACTTTTTAAAGCTTCGACTTTCATGAGATCATAGCTCTGTCGGTGAAATCTTTGGTTTATGTCTATGTTGGTTCGATTCTAGGTACGATTCGAATTTTTATTTTCTATTTAGTGACTGCGATTTAAAAGGTGGAGGGATTCACCTCACACGGTCAAACACTACTTATAGGCTATACTAAATTAGCAAAGAGTTTTCTTCCATGTGTATACTCCGTGACGTATTGTGTTTTTATTGATCTCAGCTATTAAACATCGTCAGAAATGGTACCAAAACAAACAACAAAAAAGGATTAAACTAAATACACAACAAGAGCGAACATGAAAATATTGCACAGAAAATTTTATACTCAAATGCACGGGCACAAAATATCGTTCCGATTTCGACAGCAACAGTGTACCCCCCCGCCAAAAAAAATAGAAATACATTTCCTTGAGAATCAATATTATGATGTCCAGCGTCGATTTAAACAAGCCTTTATAGCAAAGACGAAATTCCAGTAATTTTTATTAGGTTGTTTGATAGATTATAATCTAATTTTTATTGAAATTTAATATTGAGTAACACATTGAGTAAAATCACCCTAGAGGATGTTTTCCTTTTAAGAACATCTTGCTCTTCTAATAGAAATAAATGTGTTGTTGATTACTCGCTGCTGTACGATGCATCGTTCGTTGCAAGTTTAAAGGTGATTCACCTTAGGGCACGTTTACTCAACCACTCGCTTTTGCATTCTCGCGGTTAGAAGCTAGAAATCACCTCAAATTCCAACATGGCGGCGGCTTTATGTCTGCCACCTCGCAACGAAAACAGCAAATAACGTGAGTTCAGGAGCGTTTGGTAAAATTGTTTCGTCATGAGGAATTCTTTATATTATTGGCACGGATTGTAAGACTGCAAGTATTTACTCAAACGATGTCGGATTTACCTAATCCATTTAGCGTTCTTACCATGGCAATGTCACCTTTGCCATCGCTATTGAGTTCTACCTGCGAGAATGCAAAGGCGAGTCGCTGCGTAAACGCGCCCTTAGGCTACAACAATTGATGGATCGAACTGAATGGGACAAAAGATAATAAATTTAATCCTATATTAGAACATTGACTTAACCACGTTGCACTTTCATTAAAATTGCCCTAAAACATTCTTTCTAAAACCAGGGTATTGTAGTGGGTTAGCAATCGGCTGGATGTGTTGCATAGTAATTCATCAAACCGATTGCTATAACCCACTACAGTAGTGATACAAACGTGTGTACTGTTCCCTGTTGGAAGCTTCACACCGTTAATGTACACGTAAACAGGGTGGTGTTCTACCTGGGAAACAGGAAAAACCGGTAAAATCAGGGAATTTATCAAGTTTGGAAAATTCAGGGAAAAATCAGGGAATCTGATAAACGTACACAGAAAGCCAGTGAATTTCAACATTTTCCGGAAAGTATTTTTGTCTTCAAAGAACAGCTAATTCGGATTTCACTTCTTACTTATAAAACTTTCACGTTATTTCATTAAAAATTCATATCCTTTTTGTTTCATTTATGATAAAGGAAAAAAATCCTTAGGACTAAGTATTATAGGACGCTACGAGTCAAGTGCTTTTTTAGTGTCGTTCACATTTTGTCTTCCTACTGCTTACCAATAGCAGTTGTGGCAACACAATGTTTGATTTAGCGAAACAATGTGATGCATTGATGGCGATTTTGTGAAATGTGAAAAAAAATGTTCCGTCCTTTACTGCACCGTCCTTCGAATGAAAAAAACAATTAGGAAAAATGTCAGCATTGGTCTAAAAAACGGGGAAATATCGGGGAATTTCATTAAAAAGTTTTCAACGCCATCTTGGTTAATGTAGTAAAGTATGCCACTTTTGTATACTTATGTATCATGAGAAGGATGTGACTTGTATTTGGACAAGCGAACCATTCCGTCTTTCAATATTTGCTGTTTTGCCATATCTCCTTAATAACGGGTAAAATAAGCAATCATTAGGGCCCGTTCTCGCAGTTGAAATTTAATCGCGACTGCCAAGGTAATCGTTACCATGGTAACAACGCTTCCTGGCTTAGCTAAATCCGCCATCGTTTGAGCAAATGCTTGCAGTCTTACGATTCGCGACAGTTAAGATGAAGAATTCCTGCTGACGAAACAATTTTCCAAATCGCTTCTAAATACAATTATTGATTTGTTTCCTTGCGAGCTGGTCGCGCTAAAACCGCCGCCATGTTTGAATTTCAGATTATTTATAGCATCTAGCTGCGAGAAAACGAGTCCTTGCATAAATGCGCCCTTATGCCAAGAAGCCATAACGATAAGAACGGTACCTCTGTGATTTAGAGAGCCGGTTCATTGGTTTGAATCAAAGGAATGTAACTCAATTTGACGTAAGGGTATACCCTTATGCCAAGAAGCCATAACGATAAGAACGGTACCTCTGTGATTTAGAGAGCCGGTTCACTGGTTTGAATCAAAGGGATGTAACTCAATTTGACGTAAGGGTATAAAGGTGTATTATTGCACTGCATTATTTTTTATTTTCACATTTTTTGTCTTAGCGTTATTTTCAACTTAACTTTCTCTCATTCCAGTAAAAGATAAGTAATATAAGGTACCATGCAAAAGGACAGACTAGCAGCTTATGTTCCAATTTGGTGATTTTTTAAAAGATTTCCGCGTATTTACAATGTCATTACTATAACGCTCTTATTGCATAGCTTTTTTGACGTTATTAGTTATTTTCTGTGTTTCTCAGTACATTCGAAAAATTAACCACCAAGGACGAAATCGTAAACTTCTATAACATTGTCATATTTGAACCTTTGTTTAATGATGTCCCTATACACCACACTAGCTGCTATAAAGAATGCTGGTTGTATGTTACTTTACATTACGTCTCACACGTTTGTTCCTGAATTCTAAGAGTGTATAAAACTGATTAAGCAGTTTCGATTAACGAAATGCTGTAACATGAATAGCACCATGTAGATTTTTCCCTAATTATGACACTTGCTGATTGTTATATCCGTGCATGGTTGTACTTAACTATCAGGCCGGACCTATCCATGGGAATAGCTTGCGGGATTAGATGGATACAATATGGCCACGGAATGTGCTGATTTGCCACATAATTGCCTACTGTTGTTAAATATTTGTCGGGTAAAATCATCAGTTTCAACTGACAATTTCGTTTGATGCAGTTTAACAACTTAAAAAGTTACCTTAAATTCATTCGTTTAGACGGAGCACTGTGCACAAACACACAGAACACATGTCTCTGGTATTTTGGGGGGGGCGCGGCGCGGTTTACAGCCTATTTTACACTATCTTCATGTAAAAGTTAAAACTGCCACACGGGCAGACACACGATGGTGAAACGAAAATGATTTTAGCACTAAAAGATTTTTTTCCATATGAAACCATGAAATATATAACTGTACATCCTTTCTTCAACTCGCCGCTACTCAAAAGCGCCATTAGTATATTGCATTACGCCCTAAACCTGCTGAACAGATCTGGTCAATAATTGCACTGTAACAGTTTTCGTGGTAGCCACAGTGTGTACCAATAGAGAAGCTTGCAAAAAAAAAAAAAATCCCTGCATACAGTGTCATCTCTCGTTTGATTTTAGTAACACGTTGTATCTACATGAAGAATTAGTGTTTCTCATTCACGCACAGAGCCTTTAATTTTGATCCTATTCTGACGAATTTTGAACTGGTCGATAAATTCAACTTAAGGTTATCTGTATCAAATTTCGGAAAAATCGTTAGTCATATCCATATTGTTTCATATCTAATGTATGGATGGGCACAGGCTGCAGAAGTGGAGTTGGTATTGCCAAGTATTCCATGATATACTTTTTGTTTTTTTTTTAATTTGAAAATTGCCTTTTTTTCTTGCATGTGGCATGGAAGGGCAATGGATAACACGGAGAATGTGTAAAATTAATCTAATTCGCTTTATGGTGGCACTCTTAGTCAGCCCTTGTTAAACGGTGCTAACAAAATGCTATTTATTTTAAGTAGTAATAAAATTACATTCTTACTTCTGGAAATGTTAACCGCTTCTGAAACAAACTCGTCATCTCCAGGCGAATAGTCTTCAATACTTGTACTTGTGTAATTCCCCGTATCCAACATGTGTTCAATACTCTGGGAATCGTGACCAGCATTATGATCGTCATCAGGCTTGGTACTGGCGTCATACAGTGAGGTGGGAGAAACTTCTGTAATATTTTCTCCCTCAACATCCTGTTCCCATTGACTAAAACCTTTATCCGTGAACTTCTCCGAATCCAGCGAGTGTTCAAATGTCACGGAACTGGAATCAGTGTAGTCATCCAGTGCGGTGGAAACTTCAGCATCCTGTTCTATCACCACCTCATCCGTGTAATCGTCACCCCCAGTTTTGGAATCATTGTTTGCGGCACCATCATCGCCTGTGACAGTACTAATCTCTGTAATGGAACTACCTTCTGTAGCATAATTACTCTCAGTGGAACCATCCACAGTGGCGGCAGTACCCCACAACCATCTACCATTGGTGGTATACTCGCTTGAAACGACGTCATCCTCCAAAGGGTTGATGTCTGTTGAAATGGAGACCTGACCTGCATCTTCTGTAGTATTATTCCCATCAGAAGAGTAATCCCCAGAGACGGCATCACCCCCAACACCTTCCTCAGTGGTGGAATGCTCCCCTGAAACGGTGTCATCCTCCAAAGGGATGATATTTGTTGAAATGGAGACGTCATTTGTAATGGAACTCTGATCAGCTTCGTCTGGTATGGCATCACTCTCTGCAGTGCTCTGACTCGCCAAGTTGTCATCTTGCTCTGCGACTGTGTTGTTTTCAGCAGTGGTGTCATCTCCAGCAATGGAACTACCTTCTGTAGCATCAGTACCCTTAGTAGAATCATCCCCAGTGTCGGCATCAACCCACAACCATTTACCATCCTCAGTGGTGGAATGCTCCCCTGGTGGTATGGCATCACTCTCTGCAGTGCCCTGACTCGCCAAGTTTTCATCCTGCTCTGCAACTGTGTTGATTTCTGCAATGGTGGTGTTCTCCAGACTGGAATTGAGTTCTGCAGCAGAAGCATCATCCAGATCCTCGCAGACAATAAGGGTAAAACCCAATATGATAAAGAATAATTTTAAGTCTATATGCATTTAGTCCAAGGACATGTAATTAATTCTGACAAGGACGACCTCCTCAGTGATGGGAAGTAATTCACGAACCGATGCTTCTGGCTTTAGGCCCTGAAACACAAGACAAACAAATTAGCAACATGCATATGAAAATGACTCAATTTTTCTATACGTAAGCCTTATTATTAAAAAGCCCAGTAAAATATGACGTCTAGTTCACTTCTAAATAAATCACAACCAATTTAAAACAATGCTAGCTCTAAAATAAAAACCTCTCCTAGAACATCCAGCTTCTAGGGGTTTAGACCTTTTAACATCAAAAGATCCATTAAAGTTTTGGCAGCTATGTATGCTCCTAATAAGTTAGTGTTTGCAGCCTACAGAATATAAGCATGAATGCATTGTTAGGTCTTACGAATTTGACTTCATGAAATAAAACCTTAGAATTCAAATTTAGTACTTACTTTTGAGCCATCAATGTTTCTCACCAGGACAAACATGGTCAGAGGCCCCAGAAATTCGACAAAACACACGATTTTCAGCCACGAGCCGCAAGCTGCGTGCAATCTTTGCCTTCTCGTGTTGCTCACCATTGTTGCTTCCTCCGTAGCTATGCTGAAAAAAAAAAAGTGTCCGCACGTCGGCAACACAAATCCAAACGGTTCATCCTAGAGCTAGTAAATTTGGCATACTAACTGCATTAAACAAATTAAAAAACAAAAATGAACTCTTTTCAGTGTTTAAAGCTCAAAACTGAACTGAAGCTAAAACGGGGAAATGAACATGAATACGGTTTCCTGTAAGGTTTCAGATACCACAGTGTTGATGCAGTGTTAAATCCACGAGAAACCTTAATACTTTTGAACTAGTAAGGCCTGAATATCATCAGGCTGTACTGAA
>JAHWFP010021236.1:0-43460 GCA_023313725.1 Lithobius niger | reverse complement strand
CCAAACACAAGCACAGGTTGAAGTATTAAAAACAGAGTCCTTACTACGCGCGAGATGGCCAACAATGCAGGAATGACAACAATACTAGGTTCCCTTAACAAGCCGACTCTAGAGACGGCCGTGGCCGAGTTGGTAGAGGCGTGTGTCTCACGTTTAACAGCTCCTTCAGGTTGCTTGTTCGAGCCCCGTCCAGGTTACCCCTACTTTTTTGGAGATATAAAAAAAAACGCAGCTCTCAAAGGGTTAAATGCCGATCTCATCTGGAATTAGACACAATAAGAGGTTTACGTCTGATTCCATGCGATGTGATGATAGTAAGGCTGCACCGATACCAACTTTACCGATCCGGATTTTAAAATTTTGCCGATACCGATATCCAAAATTGTATCCTTAATTTTTCATCAAAGGTGTAGGTTTTCTGCAAAACTCCAATAATTATTAAAATAAAAAATTTTAAATTGTAATCCACAGTTAAAACATAGCTAGGAAAATACTCAGTGATTTCCTGAGCAAAACGCCGCATACCCCATGTCTTAATCTTGAACGGTTCTAGAGTTATCGATATTTCTGCGAAAGTTTCCGATACTGATACTGCTAATATCGGCAACCGATCCGATCCAGTATCGGTATCGGTGCATCCTTATATGATAGTATTCATGCAGTGAGATGCGATACTGTTGGTCACCACTTTATTTTTTGTATCTGCCATGTGCTGTTTTACCATTTCAATTACTCCCTTCCTTGTCTTGCCTATACACACAGCATCGCAATCACTGCATGTTACTCGGTATTCTCCCTCAGGGGTGTTGGTGATGCCTTGCAGCTCTTTTAAATAATTCCCTCGATTACAGCTAACACAACAGCGATGTAAAAAACGTAAGAAAACACCTTTAATAGCCTGAAGAAGATAGGAGCACCAGAATATACCACCTTTATGGACATACACCTATCGATAATTCGCAGAATACTGACGAGTATTTTAGTTTTGAATTTGAGCATCAACCAGACTTTTTCCCCATAGCTACGGAACTTTAAAAGTACGATGGTTGCATTCCTCTGTGAGTTGGAATTGTCATTTTCTGTTTTCTACTCTGATGATGCACATGTTGAGAAAGGGAAGAGCGCCCGCTACTTCAGATTCATGAGTCTAGGACAGATCTGGGTGCCAGTTATTCAGTTTTTCTAAGATTTGCTGTACTTCATGTGTCTTGTGGAATGCAAAGATGTGGTCAACAAAAGGCATCATATTTTAGGTATTCGACTAGAGGACGAGATGTCCTCATTGACCTGCTGGAAGACAATCTCTGCCAGCAGATGTCAATCCCGTAAGTAACCAACTCATTTCCAGACTCACCCGCTGCCTCAAACAAGGAGTCCTCGACAAAGATGAATTCACCGAGCTTTAAGCCCAAACAAGACCATTAAACTCCAATCAATTTTTACACAGATAAAACCGCACGAGGACGGGTACCCCTTTCAGCTCATCACCTCTGACAAAGGGGTCCCCATCAACCTGGTGAGTGGGTTGTCACTTCTAGACTCGCCAAGTGTGTATATGGCAAGTGCATACTGAAGCATTCTCAGGATCTGATGAAGCGTCTTAGAGACACCACTGCGGCCAAACATGGAAGTGCTAATAACCATTGATATGAAGAGTTTTTTTTTTTTTAAGTTGATCTCACAAGCTTATTCTCGAGATGCTTGGGCAAACAGCACACCGTGTGAAAAATCCGGATGCTGTACTTCAAAAAAAGGCTTAAGGACGGAAATGCCAAAGGCTCAACAAGAGTTAAATAAATACAGATGCAAACCTATATACCCATCTGTATTTTTAACTCTTGTTGAGCCTTTGGCTTTTCCGTCCTTAATCCTTATTTCAAGTTATACGTGTTCCATTCGTTTCATTTGGAGTGTGGCACGGCAAATAAGCATCCCTCCTGTGGCGATTGGATAGTGTATATGTTTATATAGTGTTTATATAGGATATATAGGATATATATAGGATATATGTTTATATAGGATAGTGTATATGTTTATATGTATATATGCACATGTTAAATGCTGCCTATGGAAGTATCCTTTTGGCCGTGTCAGTATGGCTCAGCGGTAGGACCTCGGTCTTTGGTTCCAAAGGTCGTGGGTTTGATTCCCTGCTCCTGCAGTCAGACATACAAGTCCAACAGGCAACATAAATAGGGGAGAGCACCTGTATTTATTCATAAAAGGCGATAGGCTTGTCAAACTCATACTCTCGTCTATTCATGTGGATTATGACGGCAAAGTTTTCTAGCAGACGAAGGGGGCCTCAATTATGGGGTACTCCTGCTTGGCGGTGATGGCGGCTATTGTCCTCAGTAGATTGATGAGGACACCTCATCCACCAGTCCAACACCTAAAATAATGTGCCGTTTTGTTGACATCATCTAAACGTTCCAGAAGACACGCAAAGTACAGTAAATTTTACAACAGAATAACTGGCACCGTGTCTCTTACTCACGAAACTGAAGCACATGGCTCTCTCCCGTTTCTCAACGCACGCAAAACCCGAGTAGGAAACGGAAAACTGCAATTCCAACTGTACCGCAAACCCACGGCCACAGGTAGTGGCATCCCGTTCTGCTCTGGCCACCCCAATCCAGAGCTCAAAGCAATCGCCCTAAATGAAAAGTTTGTCCAACCCGAAACTCGCTCAACCACATTTTCAACACACTAAGAGGTTTCTCTCCTTAGGCACCCGCGTATTATCTAACGCATGTATCAAGAGGGTTCTACACTCCTAAGCCCTTAAGGATGAGGATAACATCCACAAGGTTGATAACCAGCCTTGAGTCGCGCTCACCAATTGAAGAGATTACACAGAGCCTCTCCAGAGCATCCTGTTGTAAAATAATGTGTTGGACTCTCAACCAAATATTAACGAGCCATTCGCTCTTTTATAACCTTATAGCAAAATATTAGTGCCGTAGTGTTTTTACTTAAAAAGGATGTGTCTGTGTGTCACATATTACTGATACCCGCAGTTGTAACGTAGGCTAGGGTTAAAACGAAAAATAAATTTGCACTTCCGGTTTAGAAGTTATGGCCGATAGTCAAAGCCTATTTTTGTATCCACCTATTTCATCTTAAATCTAAGTTATTAGTGCTAAAATGTCTGCTATGAAGTCAAATAACAACACATCCTCTCCCAGAAGAACTTTGCGAGCTTCTCCAAAAAGAGTTTCAGCCTGAAGTCCATGCTGATCCCAACAGGGCTCCAAAACAGGATGACCCTCTCCCACCACCAAAACTGGATGATCTCCTCCCACCGCCAGAACAGGCTCGTAGAAGTACTACGCAGAGCCAGCTCCAGAATGATCACCAGCTCCATTCTTACAATACGAGGAGCAAAACCAATGCAAGTATCCCAGAAACTACCACAGTCACAGAAGTTGTTCAAAACACCACTGCAACGCGATTGTCTCACCCTTAATTCCCAAACCACAAAAAGCGGGTCGACACAGTACCATGTGGGGACTGAGAGTAGTATACATTGGAGAAAACCATTGTGGTATCACGTGACTGCTTTTCGGTCCCTTTACCTCTGCAATGGCACAGCCGGCCATGTCAAAGACACTCCGTACACCATCGATTGGAACAACAGAGCATCCTTCTCTCACCTACGTCCAGCAAGGATGCACACCTCCGCATCCTTGAGGCAATCTCCATCAGGCTTTTTGAAAATTGTGACATCCCGTTGATGAATATCTAGCCCCCTTCATATCCCAATATTCAACTTCTTGTGCTATGAGCATCCATCACTAGTTGCCAGCCTCACACAAAAATAGAAAACTCATAGCAACGCGACTCATCCTCCTCCCAAGAGACACAAGCATCCCAACAGGCCTTGCCAAATCAGTGAATAGAACAGGGCATTTGAAAGCACATACCGTTCTATCCAACAAGCACATGCAACTTCAATCCTTCAACATGATTCGCAGTTGTGTGAAGAAGACGAAGTGTTGGCACCCCAAACAGTATCAACTAAGATGTACTCTTGAAAATGAGCAGCACAACAGCTAGCCAACAGCCAGCACAACAGTTTGTTTCTCAACACAAGAATCAACGGGAATAGAACACCGGGCTCTGAAGCCCTTGACTTTTATATGCTCCGGTCGGATCCAGAGCTCCACCGGACAACCAATCAGCTCGTGAGTTCGTTAACCAATCTAGTTCTTGGTTACAAAGTCTTCACCAATCGTGGCCAACAATACTTGGCCACATTCTCCTGCACGCCCGCTCATGGTTTTGGCGCAAAAACTGAAAGTTCTTGCTGTTACACAACGATTTTGGCGCCAACAAAAGTCAACCCCACAACACAACGGCACACAAGTAGGTACGAGGGTGAGCCAATGTCCGTTACAATTCGCGTAATCCAACTTCACGATGAATGAAGAGTTGCAGAATGAAATACAGTTTAGGATCAACCCTCTCGAATATCACTCCAGCAGCATTCGCTATTTGGCTGATAGCCGTAAAAAGTACTAGCCATTTTCTAGTTTCTACTCTCCACACAGGCACTTACACGATGGATTTTTTTTTCAATTTATGTATTTACTGCAAATGTACGATTTTATTTAGCCCTATTATTGTTAGAGAAATAAAGCAGTAGTCATTCTCAGATCCTTACACAACATGCTAATCGTGAACTGGTTTTTAATTTAGATATTTTAGTCAGTCAATCACAGACATTGAAAGATAGCCAGGGAGACCAGCTCGCTTGAATTATACAAGTGAATACTGTATATCTAACAATCAGCATGAGGATAGGTAAATAGCCTTATGTAGCTTACAGTGTTACTTATTAGCTTTAATTAAAAAAGGGTTGTTAAACTCTTTTAACAACTAAAAATCCTAATCATTGACCAGATACTCGACTCCTAACGAACTACATTAATAACCGTTGAACAAGTCCAGCAAAAAATCTGATAAATCTCGGCATACATTGATATCAGATGAATCTACCACATCGCATGTCTGTGACATCATATCGTTGCTTTGGATACATATTTGCCAGCTCGGGACATTACAAGCTACAGTATTTTATTAAGAGTGCTGCATTCTCTTCGTAATTCAATCCAAGTAAAATAAGGAAGTAACAAGTTGACTGTGAATTAAAATAAGAGGCTTTACTTCACGAGGGATTGTTGTGTTAAAAGACACTTTTTAGGCCTGATATTCTCTTGTTTTTCCCAAAAACTTAATAAAAGTTGTAATTTAACAGACTTTTGTAATGTTTAAACCCATCTTCCAGCATTTATCATACTTACTAATTTTCGCAGAAACTCTGCCAGAGCTCGAACGTGACGAGCGGATACAGCACTGACAATAACCATGTAGTTGGTATAGTGGAGTTCGGGTGGTACTGCGATCACACACACATCCTGGGCATTTTCTTTTTTCAGGATATCAATAAGTTCCCCAATATCAAAAACGCCTTCAATGCCACCTGAAAAATTTTATAAATAAAATTAGATTTCACTTATACCAAAATACTTCCCTTTAGTTATTGGCCTAAATCGTTTATTTAATCGTCTATGCCCAAACTTTAAACTTAAAGCTTCTTTAGCTCCCCAGCAAGCTCTGCAGCACAATCTGCGTGAAGCGCGACGATACGTTGCAGACAACTGAAGGCCACCGTGGACAAATTTTGGCCAAATTTCTGCTGTTTTGTCAATTTTTCACCGATTCTAACATTCCAAAACATCATTTTAATCGTCTCAAAGAGACTTTTCCATTGGTGGTGTAGTCAGATTAATAGGGTAAAGCACTGAAAAGTTATTCAATAAAAACCAATAAACATGTGGGTAACCATATGATAAAAACAGGTGCAGACAATTTTTTTTCTGACGATTGGTGTCGCAGACAGTGGCAGAAAGTTCTGCTTTTGGGCCACCTAGTGGTATACCTGCTCACGTCTCGGCAGTCATTGCTATCAATCCTCCACTTTCGTTTGACAAAATAACCGGTTCAGCCATAGCGTGGATGGTAGGTGGATTTTTCCTAGAGGTAAGTATTTTACGATAAGTAATAACTAGGGTTTGACCTAAGTCCGGTAAATACTCAGTTCGGTCCGGTAATACCATTTTTGACCCGACTCGGACTCGGAAAAAGATTCAATCATTCAACTGTGTTAATAATTATATGCTGAAAAAATTGTTTTTCATAGTTTCATTTGACCTTTCGGAGGAACCTACACCTACTTGCACGCAATAGATATTCATTACTAGAGACCCGTGTTTTCCGCGAAAAGCTATTTCCGAGATGCTTTCTGCAGCGAAAAAGTAACTATTCTGCGTCCAATTTTTGAAATTCTGCGACTCAAATTAAGTGTAAAATTGAACCCATAATGCATTAGTTTTTGGTATTTTAAAAAATGAGGTACCAAGTTAAGTTACTTTCTTGACCTGTGTAGAAATTACAAAATGTGTTCAGGTACACATTTTAAAATAACATCCATACCACATTAAATCAATTTTTTTTCTCCAAATTTGGCAATTTAGTATAAATACCCCAATTCTGCAATTTTCTACAAAAAATCCTCGATTCTACAAATTCCGCGACACTAAGGTTGGTTCATTGAACTGCTGTGGTAACCCACGCATCACCTACTTGATGGAAATTTAAAAATACATAATATATGAAGCCACGGAAAATCTGCAATTGCAGAAAACATGTGCCTCTGTTCATTGCAGTGCACAGAAAAATCAAATAAATGGCTGTAAAAGGTTTCTAGAATCGTTTTTTCTAATTACGTTCGTTTGTGAACTAAAATGGAAAATCTCCATTTCGAGAAAACGCGTCCGAAAGTCAGCATTAGTTAAGCTACTTGGCATTGTTCTCACCTGATCAGCGTTAGTGTGAAGGTTTATAGGCTGCTTTTCTGTTTTAGTTTTGCGTTGTGGTTGCTCTTTTAATTTTTAAATTATTATGCAACTTCATGTTTCTCGTGATTTTCAACGAGAAAGAAGCACAAGCACCTCCGTGAAATCTGAATGGAACCATGGCGGCCACGTTGGCAGCCAATGACAGCGCGCAAAATCGGTTACATCGTGCCAACTAGTCAATGAGGAAAGCGATCTTCGAATGTTTTGGAACGCTTGCTTGAAAGGCCGAAAACGGCCTATTATATTTCGTCTTGATTGGCGCAAGCCGAATGGCCATGGAGAAACAGGATGTTTCATGAGGGATATAAGCAACACTCAAAACCAGAAAATGATTTTCTGAAACTCCATAAGTATATTTTTTTTTGTTTTCCTACATGTTTCTATTAATCTTTTCTTAAAGCCAACATAGGCCTATTGGGAGAGCAGAGTAACCAAAATACATATTATTTTTCACTTTATTTATTATTAAAAAATTGGAACAAAGAATTACTTGTCAACTTGGGTATTCATAATTGCTCGGGCTCAGCTCGATCCTTAGTAATAACTAATTTTAAAATTCCTTTTTCACTTTCGTCCCAAAATACTTCTCTTTAGCTATTGGCTGACTTCATCCAATGGGAGGTGGATCGAGCTAAACCTGGCACAATTTGCACAGATGATGACCTGTAATGTTCCAACAGCACACACTGCAAAAGAAACCACCTTAATCACAGCTTTCAGCTGACTGCATCAGCAGCCAGGCCACATCACTTTTTCCCAACACAACTTCCAGTCATCACATATAGTAGGCTAGTAGCAGATGATAGTGATTTCGTTGTGCCACGAACAAGCTACCATAATTTTGTCTAGAAGTGTACCCCCGCAGACCAATCCCAGGACAAAGCCCATGCTCCAAGTTCATGTGCTCACAAGGAGGGAGGGGGGGGGTTCCATATAAGCTAGGGTGCCCTCATAGATCCTCCTAAATAACTCGCAAATCCACGTAGCCAGTTTCACGGGGAGATCAGGCACCTTCACGATCCTGAGGCGTCCTTTCATACGGTCTGAAGGTCGTAACACTCACGTACTCGACTTGTTCCTTGGGCTACCAAGCTGTAAAGTTAAGTCAACATAATGCAACATTTTGCCTCAATATACAGACAATTTAACTCTTCCGCCAAACACCCTTACCTCCGGATAATGACTACGTTTTTTTAGTCATCCAGGCTATCAATTCATCCGATGGTCCATGTGACACACGAAAACATGATGAAGCCAAAATTCCTAGTTCATCTGTACACACCCCAGGGGTCAATCTAAATGGTTCGGTGTCGGTACTTATGCCCCTCAGATAACATCGCACATTCACCGGGCCAGATTGCATGCCCCATATCTACCCAAGTGTCCGGTATCAAGAATGTAAAATTGTCTTGTCTGATGACAGTGATTTTGGCGGGTATCCTAGATACCAGGATATTGTAGCATGTATGGCATTTTCACTCAAATTTAAGCCATTGGTCCTCCCTGGACTGACCCGAGCCATTACTGTGGACAAGCTTCGTCTGTCCTTTTTATTTCTGGCACCATCTGTTTCCTTTCCTGTAGGAAGATGCTGATGAGTGCTCAAACTCCCAGGACACATCAGGAACACTGGGGCCCAGGAACATTTTTGCCGGCCCTCAGCCCGGCCGGCTAAAAATGGTTTCTTTTTTTTTTAACCTGATATTTTGCATTACATTGTCCTCAATGGAATGTTTCCCTGGAGGTTTTTCGGTTTGCGTGTAGCCGCCTGCTTGCATGTTCCCACTGCGCCTGTGCGACGCAGTCCTCCTCTATAAAAGCGGGAGCATGGCTGCTTCCGGCATGTATTTTCCTCTCAAACTGTCAGGCGGTGACTCAAGAGGGGAGGCAGGGCAGGCCTTTGTTTAAGTACGTTTTAGGCAAAAAAGAAACTATTTTTAGCCGTCCGGGCTGAGGGCCGGCAAAATGTTCTTTCTTATTTGCTAAACGTATTAACCTGATAATTTTGCATTTTCAGCTGACCTCGTCAAACGTGGTGGCGGGCACAGATCTGACGGGGCGCCACTGGTTGCAAGCAGGCGTTCCCCCAAAATTTTTATTAATGTAAAAATTTGCACTTTATTCAGAACGTGGTGATGAAACAGGAATTTGGAACTCTTTTTGTAGGGTTTGGTGGCCCTGAAAAGGACCGTTGTTTTTATGAGGGTTCTTGCTTCCTTCTATGGATGGCTGGCTTCCTTCTATGGTTGGCTTGCTTTCATCATGGGATGGCTTGCTACTGCTTCGTTCTGTATGTGCTTAAGGGGGGGCTTGACCACAGTTCTGGCTACGACGATTGGTCCTAGCCGGTGTAGTCCCTTTTCCTCTCTTGACATGTTCCTCAGGTAGTGGGAGGTGAATGTCGTTGAGTGTGCTGTTGCTCTTTCCCTGCTCAGGTTGGCTTTGTCGTAGGCGATGTCGATAGTTTTCCTTATCCAACGGGAGATCATTGCAGCAGAAGTTTCTCCTGTTTGAAGGTCTACAGGCACGAAAAGTTGGCTTCTACCTCTACGGATGTCTTAGTGTTGGGTTCTGGTGAGATAGAAGCGGAGTGCTCGGACAGGGCATAGCAGGCATTCAGGTTCATCTCCTGTTAAATTGGAGAGGGCTAGAAATGTGATGGGTTTTGGTGGTTCGGATGGCTTCTGTGTCTTGGCACGAAATCCTGCTCTCGGGTGACGATAAGTTTGGGCAGAAGATCCAGTAGGCTGGGTCCGCTGAAAGGGCTTGGATTTCGGAACAGCGGGCGCTTGCTGCGAGTGTTACGAGGAAGACAGTTTTCCTGGTTAGGAGGTGAAGGGAACTGTCTTGCATCGGTTCGTAGGGAGCTTCTATTAAGGATTTTAGGACAATTGACAAGTCCCAGTCTGTAATGAGTCTTCTCATTGTGGGCCGTACGTTTTCGAAGGAGCGGAGGAGTGCTGAAATTCGGTAGTCATCGAGAAGTTTGGTTTTGTCTGCTGCCTTGAAGACCGAGTTTAGGGCTGAACGGTAGACAAGAATTGTAGAGCCTTTGAGCTTGTCGATATCGAATAGGTCAGTGAAGAATCTTAATAATTTGGATAGAGAGAGGTCGATTGGATTTCCCTTGCGAAGCACCAATGAAACCATTTGGCCCAGTGGCTATCATACATTTTGTTTGTTGAGTCTCTGGTGGCTTTTGAGACGATCGGATGACATTCTCTTGATGATTTCCAGCCTTTTTGAGAAGTTTGATGATAGTAGCCACGCATGAAGGTTTAGGTTTGATAGGTTTGGGTGGAGTTTTGAGCCCTTTTGTTGAGACAGAAGATCTGGAAGAAGAGGGAGGCTTCTTGGGGTGTCGACTAGTAGAGACAGGAGTGTGGGAACCATGGAGCCGAAGGCCAGAAGGGGGCTATGAGGAGAAAGAGGCTTTGGTTTTCTTCTGCTTTCTGCAGTACCTGTGGAAGGAGTTTGAATGATGGGAACAGGTACGTGTAAAGGTTGTGCCATGCAAATGTCAGGGCGTCGACTGCCATTGCTTGATCGTCCAGGATCGGGCTGATGTAATGGGGAAGTCTGGCATTGTGCCTCGTGGCGAAAAGGTCTAACATTGGTGTTCCCCATGTCATGAAGAGATATTCGCAGATGGATTTCTTGAGCCACCATTCTCCCCTTGGAGGTGTTCGGCGATAAAGGGAGTCTGCAATTATGTTCCTGTTCCCTGGAATGTGAAGGGGAAGTAGTGTTATGCTGTTCGAGATACAGAGGTTGAGTATCTCGGAGGTTAGGTTGTGGAGCAGTCTGGACTTGGTTCCACCTTCTTTCCGTATGTAAGCCAAAGCTGTGGTGTTGTCGGCTTATACTTGGATTACTTGGTTTCTGATGTGTGGGAGGAAGTGATGCAGGGCCAGATGGATTGTACGAAGTTCTAGGAAGTTGATGTGATGTGATTTGTCTTCCTGCCAAGTGCCTGAAATGTCTAGGTTGTTCAGGTGGGCTCCCCAGCCGTGGTTCGAGGCGTCGGTGAAGACGAGTTGGTGGGGGGTTGTGAAGTGGTACTGTCTTGGTTAGGTTCGTGGCATCCGTCCACCAAAGGAGGCTTTCTTGGGGAAAGTCTTCGTGAAAAGGGGGAGTTGTTGATCTGGGTTGAGTTGAGGGTTTGACCAGTTGTCGATCCGGTAGTGGTGAAAGGGTTTTACCATCCAGCGGCCCTAAGGTGGTTTGCCATCTAGTCCTTCTTCCTGATAAAGGAGTTTAGTTCTCGGAGGGAGAAGGTCTGTTGGTTTTGAAATTGGCGTATGTGGCGTAGAAGGTCTTGGACTCTTTCGAGTGATGGTGAGCTTGTGGCTGATGAAAGATTGAACGAGTCACCTAGGAACGTGAAGGCCTGTTCCGGAGTGAGGCATGACTTGGATTGGTTTACGCCGAACCCCAGCTGGTTTAGAAGGTAGATCGAGTGGTCCCTGTTTTGTTTGAGATGGAGGGGTTTTGGTTGTGGAGGGCCCAGTCGTTGAGGTATACGCTCGCCTGGATTGATTTTGGTGTAGGTGGGCGAGAATTGGTTTCAGAACCAAGGTGAAATTTCTTGGTGCTGCGTTCAAACCGAAAGGCAGACAGCATAATTCGAAGACTTGGCCGTCACAGATGAACCGGAAAAATTTCGTTGAGGATGGGTGAAGTGGTACGTGAAGGTAAGCATCCTCCAGGTCTATGGAGATTGTCCAGTCATTTTGTTTGAAGGATTGATGGATGGTTTCCAACGTTTCCATTTTGAAGTGAGGGTTATCGATGTACTTGTTAGAGGTTTCATGTTGAATATGAGCCTTAGACCTCCTGATTTCTTCAGTCGGGTGAAGATGCAGGTGCTGTAAGACCCCGGCCCTGGGTTGTGGCAGGAACGTGGGGCGAAAGCCCTTCTTGATTATTGATAGGACGTCGGTGTTGCGGGTTAACTTTTTCCAAGCTGGGTAGAAGTGGCGGAGTCTTGCGCAGACCGGGAAGCAGGAGAGCCGGTGGCAGTCATTGTTTGCGGTGGGAGATGCGGCCGCCGGGCGATGAGAAGCGGCTGCGGCGGTCGGGGGTTGCGGCACGTTTTTGGTTGCTCCGTTGATTGGGACGGGAACGTGACTGCTGTTCAGGCCGAAAGGGCTGATTCTTGTGATTGTTTGAGTTGTCGTTCCGTGAAGATTTTGTGGAAGTTCATGGTTTGTTCCAATATTCGGATGGGGATCGAGGGTTTTGGTGTTTGTTTGTCTTTAATGTACGAAAGGACGATTTTTCTTGACAAAATGGTTTGGGCTTACGAGAGATGTCAAGGTGAGGTGCTAGAGTCGGGATCAATCCGTGGAAGAGGTTATCGGACTCATGAAGCAGTTGATTGCGAAGCCGATGTCTTTTTGATTCGTTGAGGTTGTTGGCGGATTTGAGAGCTGCTTCTCTTAAAAGTAGCGTGTTGTTGAACAAAGCCTGTGTTGCCCAGTTTAGGGAGTGGTAGGTGGCAGAGCTTGCTTTTTGAAAAACGTTGTGTGATGAGGGACGAAAAGTTGCGAATTTCGTCGGGGGTGGCGTTGGCCGAAAGTTTCTCGCATAATGTGTTCACTGCCGTGTTCAGCACGTCAGCGTGAGACTCGGCCCGTAAGCTCATGCGTAAGCATTTGTCGTTGTCGTATAAAACGAAAGAGGGGACCTCGACTCGTTTGGGGATGGTGACGGCGGTTCCGAAATCCAGTTTGACTTCACTGCAGAGAAAGTACAATTTGCCGGCCCCCAGCCAGGCCGGCTAAAAATTGTTTCTTTTTTGCCTAAAACATACTTAACCTGATAATTTTGCATTACATTGTCCTCAATTAATGTTCTCTCTGGAGGTTTTTAGTTGCTTGTAGACGCCTGCTTGTATGACACACTGCGCATGCGCAGTCCTCTCTATATAAGCGAGAACGTGGTTGAACTCGGCATACATTTTCCTCTCAATCTGTCAGGCGGTGACTCAAGAGGGGAGGCAGGGCGGGCTTAGGTTAAGTATGTTTTAGGCAAAAAAGAAACAATTTTTAGCCGGCCTGGCTGGGGGCCGGCAAATTGTGCTTTCTATTTTGCCAAACATATTAACCTGACAATTTTGCATTATCAGCAGACCTCGTCAAAAAGTGGTGGCGGGCACCGATCTGACGGGGCACCCCGGGTTGCAAGCAGGCTTCCCCCAAAATTTTATGTAAAAATTTGCACTTTATTCAGAACAGGTGGTTGGAAACAGGAATTTGGATCTCTTTCGTGGGATTTGGTGGCCCTGAAAAGGACCGTTGTTTGAGGGTTCTTGCTTCCTTCAGTGGGTGGCTTGCTTCCATGGATGGCTTGCTTCCATGGATGGCTTGCTTCCTTCTGGATGGCTTGCTTCCGTTTGTAGATGGCTTGCTTCCATCTTTGGGACAGCTTGCTTCAGCTTCATTCTGAATGTGCTTAAGGGGGGTTGACCACAGTTCTGGCTGCGACGATTGGTCCCAACCGGTGTAGTCCTTCTTTTTCCTTTGACATGTTCCTTAGGTAGTGTGACGTAAATGTCGTTGGATATTGCCAGGAAGCGGCTTGAAGGATTTCTTCAATTGGGGTGGCGTTATGGTATGCCCACGACGTTGACACTGCTCTGACCTCGTGTGCTGTTGCTCTCTGTGTGCTAAGGTTGGCCTTGTCGTATGCGATGTCGATTGTTTTCTTAATCCATCGAGAAATCATGGCGGCTGAAGTTTCCCCTGTCTGTAAGTCAACGGGTAGAAATAGTTGGTTTCTGCCTCTGCGGACGCCTTCGTGTTGGGTTCTTGTGAGGTAAAACCGGAGTGCCAGAATGGGGCATAGAAGGCGTTCTGGTTCATTTCCTGTGAAGCTCGTGAGTGCTGGGAAGGAAATGGGTTTTGTCAATTCGGAAGGTTTTTGAGTTTTGGCTCGAAAACCCGGTCTTGGGTGAAGGGTTACTGAAGAGAAGTTTGGGCCGAAGATGCAGTAGGCTGGGTCGGCTGACAGGGCTTGGATTTCGGAACAGCGGGCGCTAGCTGCCAATGTCACGAGGAAGACCGTTTTCCTAGTTAAGAGGTGTAGGGAGCTGTCTTGCATTGGTTCGTAGGGGGCTTCCATTAGGGATTGGAGTACTATTGAGAGGTCTCAGTCTGCGAATTGTCTTCTTGAAGCAGGTCGATCGTTTTCAAAGGAGCGGAGTAGGGCCGAGATGCGATAGTTGTCTAGGTTAGTTAGTTTTGTCTGCTGCTTTGAAGACTGAGTTTAGGGCAGACCGGTATACAAGTATTGTAGAGCCTTTTAGTTTGTCGATGTCGAAGAGGTCGGTGAAGAATCTTAGTAGCTCAGGTAGAGTGGGGTTGATTGGATTGATTTCCCTTGGGAAACACCAATGAAACCATTTCGCCCAATGGCTGTCGTACATCTTGTTTGTTGATTCTCTGGTGGCTCTTGTGGCGATGCGGGTGGCATCATCTTTATGAATTCCAGCCTTCTTGAGGAGTTTGATGATAGTAGCCACGCGTGAAGGTTTAGGTTGGGGAGGTTTTGGTGAAGTTTCGACCCTTTTTGTTGAGACAGAAGATCTGGGAGTTGAGGGAGGGTTCTTGGGGTGTCTACCAGTAGAGACAGTAGGTGTGGGAACCACGGTGCTGATGGCCATAGTAGGGCTATTAGGAGGAAGAGGCTTTGGCTTTCTTCGGCTTTTTGAAGTGCTTGGGGAAGCAGCTTGAAAGGTGGGAACAGGTATGCATAGAGGTTGTGCCATGGGTACGTCAGGGCGTCGACTGCCAGAGCTTGATCGTCCGGAATTGGGCTGATGTAGTGGGGAAGTCTGGCATTGTGCTTCGTGGCGAATAGGTCGATCATGGGGGTACCCCACGTCATGAAGAGAGATTCGCAGATGGATTTCTTGAGGCACCATTCCCCTGTTGGTGGTGAGCGACGTAAGAGGGAGTCTGCAATGACGTTCCTGTTCCCTGGGATGTGGAGAGGCAGTAGGGTGATATTGTTGGAGATGCAAAGGTTGAGAATCTCTGAAGTTAGATTGTGGAGAAGTCTGGATTTGGTTCCACCTTGTTTCTTTATGTAGGCTAGTGCCGTGGTGTTGTCGGCTTGTATTTGGACCACTTGGTTTTTTATGGATGGGAGAAAATGCTGTAAAGCCAAGAAGATTGCATGAAGTTCGAGGAAGTTGATGTGCTGAAGTTTTCCTTCCTGCCAAGTTCCTGATGTTTCCAGGTTGTTTAGGTGGGCTCCCCAGCCGTGGTTCGATGCGTCCATGAAGATGATGAGGTTTGGGGGTGGTTCGTGGAAAGGGACCGATTTCGTGAGGTTCATGACGTCTTTCCACCAAAGAAGGCTGTTGCGAGGAAAGTCGTCGTGGAAGGGGAACTGGTGATCTGGGTTGAGATGAGGGTTTGACCAGTTGTCGATCCGGTGGTGGTGGAAGGGTCGTACCATACAGCGGCCGTAGGGGACGAGTGATGCTAATGAGTCTAGCTTCCCGATGAGAGAATTTAGTTCCCGTAGGGAGAATGTCGGTTGAGACTGAAAGTGGCGAATGTGACAGAGAAGGTCTTGTACTCTGTCGGGTGATGGAGAGATTTGGGCCGATGAGAGATTGAATGAGGCGCCTAGGAACGTGAATTTTTGTTGCGGGGTAAGGCGAGATTTGGGGATGTTGACGCCGAAGCCCATTGGCTCAGAAACCTGATTGTTCTGTCCCTGTCTTGTTCGAGACGGTGGGGATCCTGGATGTGTAGGGCCCAGTCGTCGAGGTAAGCACTCGCTTTGATTTGATGTTGGTGGAGGTGTGCTAAAATTGGTTTTAGAACCGTGGTGAAGATTCTTGGCGCGTTCAAACCGAAAGGAAGACAGCGGAACTCGTAAACCTGGCTGTTGTAGATGAAGCGGAAATATTTTGTGGCTGACGGGTGGAGTGGGACATGAAGGTATGCGTCTTCCAGGTCTATGGAGATCGTCCTATCGTTTCATTTGAAGGAGAGGCGGATGGATTCTAGTGTTTCCATTTTGAAGTGGGGGTTGTCGATGTATTTGTTTAATGGTTTCATATTGAATATTAATCTTTGACCCCCTGTTTTCTTCGGTCGGGTGAAGATGGAGCTGTAAAATCCCGGCCCCGGGTTTTGTTTTTTGATGATTGCATTCTTTGCTAGGAGAAGTGAAATTTCTGACATGAGGGAGTGCGACACTGGGGTCGTAAAATCCCATGGAGGGCTTGATGCGAGTGGTGGTTTTGAAAGAAAGGTGGGCCGAAAGCCTTCTTTTATGATCGTGAGGACTTCTTGGTTGTGCGACAGGGATTCCCAAGCCGGGAGAAAATGGCGTAGTCTCGCGCCGACAGGGAAGCGAGAGAGCCGGCGACAGTCATTGGTTGCGGCCGCCAGGAGAGGAGGGTCGGCTGCGGCGGTCGGGAGTTGCGGCGCGTTTCCCGCATAAGCGCTGGTTGGGCTGAGAGCGTGGTTGTCGGTCGGCCCGAAAGGGCTGTGCTTTGCGGGAGGGAGTGTCGCATCGTGCGACACTCGAAGAAGTCGATGGTTTCTTGGGGGACGAGCGGCCGCCCTGGTGCCGGTTTGGTTTAGATGAACGAAAGGCCAACTTGTCTTGCCGTACGGGTTTAGGCTTATGGGAGATATCCAAATGAGGGGCTAGTGACGGGATCAATCCCCTGAAGAGCGTGTCGGACTCGTGAAGTGGCTGGTTGCGTAGACGGTGTCTGGTTGATTCGTTCAAGTTGTGTGCGGACTTGAGGGCAGCTTCTCGTAGAAGTAAGGTGTTGTTAAATAGAGCTCTAATGGCCCAGTTCAACGAGTGGTATGTTGCAAAACTTGCTTTCTGGAAAAGTTGCGAGATGAGTGATGACAGGTTGCGGATCTCCTCGGGGCTGGCATCGGCCGACAGCTTCTCACAAAGTGCGTTGACTGCGGTGTTCAAGAAGTCAGCTTGTGAAGCGGCTCGTAGGCTTAGGCGTAAACACTTGTCGTTGTCGTACAAGACAAAAGACGGCACTTCAATTCTTTTGGGGATGGTTAACGCTGATCCAAAATCCATCTTGACTTCGCTGCAAAGGAATCGCATTCCCGGTATGTGTCGAAATTCTTGGGGTTGGTTGCGCCGTCGCCGTTTGGACGGAAGAAGCTTGATTCGCGGCCGGGCTGTGGGGCTGGTGGTTCCGTGTCGAGCAGAAAGGGGTCGCCTTTGCCCAGTAGGGCGCCGCCGTTGCGAAGCAGGCAGGTGAGCAGAGTCGTCGACTGGCCTAGTAGGCTGCGGGGTTTTGCGTCCTTGTCGCGGAGGGCGAAGCCAAAGCCGGTCTTGAGGCCTCTGTTTATTACCGGGGCGTCAGCAGTTTCGGACGGCTTGTACAGGAAACAATCAGGAACGGTGTCTTCGACTGTCTTGAGAAGGGAAGCCAAAGGCAAGGTCGGGTTGTCAATGTCGTCCGGGAAGTGAGTATGCTTTGCGGGCGGTGGCGGCATCTGGGAGTGTCGGGAACCCGTGGTGGGGTCGTGCGACACTGCCGAGGGCTTGCATTTCTTGGCCGGCGGAGCGACGGTGTGCGACGCACGCTTGCGGTTGTCGTGGCTCGTAGTAGAAGCGACCCAGTCACGAGTGTTGGTCTGCCGTACAGATGCGGTGCATGACGGGGGAGGCATCGGTGTCTTGTCGGCAAAACGGCAGAAGACCGAGTCGACGAGGTTGTGCGCTTCGCTGCATGTGACGCTGTATTCTCTGCGTGACGATCTTGAAGACAAGTCAAGCGGTGAGTCGTCTGGTGGTAAGCCGGCATGGGCCGTGGCTTCCCGGAGCTTCAGCTTGGCGTCTCGAAGCAGCGCCGTGGCGTGTCGCACGTCTTCGGCGAGGACCGACAGGGCGAGAGGTGGCGGCGAGCGCTGTCCGTCTTGCAGCGGTGAGTCGTCGGTGTTGCTGTTGCCGGCATGCACGTCCCGTACTAGGCCGGGCGCGCAGCGGTCGACGGCGGGAGAGATGATCAGCGGAGCGAGAGCAGCATCCGAGGCGAGAGCAGTGTCGCACGATGCGACATCCATCGATGGAGACGAGCGGAGAAATCCAAAATCCAGTTGGGAGACGAGGTGACGGGCGGAACCTCTGGAGGAAAATGAATGCCGAGTTCAACCACGTTCTCGCTTATATAGAGGACTGCGCATGCGCAGTGGGTCATTCAAGCAGGCGTCTACAAGCAACTAAAAACTCCAGGGAGAACATTAATTGAGGACAATGTAATGCAAAATTATCAGGTTAATATGTTTGGCAAAATAGAAACTCGCATTCTGGGTAAGTGTCAAAGTTTCTTGGGTTGGTAGCGCCATCGCCGAAGGGGCGGAAAAAGCTTGACTCACGGCTGCTTGACTTACGACCCCCATTCCATGTCCAGTTGTAAGGGCTCACCCTTGCCCAAAAGAGAGCTGCCGTTCCGGAGTAGACAAGTCAGTAATGTTGTTGATTGGCCTAGAAGGCTGCGGGGCTTGGCGTCTTTGTCGCGAAGGGCAAATCCAAAGCCAGTTTTCAGTCCTCTGTTAATAACAGGGGTGTCGGCGGAGTGGGATGGTTTGCACAAAAAACAGTCTGGGACTGTCTCTTCTACTGCTTTGGTAATGACGCAAGGGGAATGGTTGGGTCGTCTGTGTTGTCGTCCGTAAACTGGATGTGTCTGGCAGCAGGCGTAAGGGCGAGCGGCGCAATTTGTGGCGCGACAGCAGGCAGCACATTGGTCGTGGCCGAAAGGGTGGAGTGTCTCGGTTTCTTCACTGCGGGCGTAAGGATGGGGGAGTGCCGCTTATGGCTGTCATGGCTTACAGTTGATGCTACCCAATCTTGCGTGTCGGCCCGGCGCGCGGACGAAGAGCAAGATGGCGGGGCTTCAGTATCGTCCTTGCGTAATGACGAAAGAGAGTCGACGAGGTTGTGAGCTTCACTGCAGGTTACATTGTGATCCCTGCGAGATGATTTGGACGAAAGGTCGAGAGGTGAATTAGTGGCCGAAAGGCTGATATGTGTGGATGAGGCTTGTCAGAGTTTCCGTTTAGCTTCACGGAAGAGTGCTTTGGCTTGACGTAAGTCCTTTTCCAAGGCTGTAAGATCGGGAGGAGGCGGCGTACGTTGGCCATCTTGAAGCGGAGAATCATCTTCGTCGTTGGCGACATGGGCATCCCGGTCTAAGCCGGTTGCCCAGTGGTCGTTGCGGACAGGCGGCGGGGGAGCAGGTAAAAGCACAGCATCCGAAGCTGGAGCGATGGGTGTAAGGACGTCATGAGCTGAGTAGTCTTTGGCGGTTGCCATCATGAAGCCGGTGGGCAAAAGGACGGGAATTCAAATTCCTGGGCGAAAGGCGGGAGACGAAGAGCGAGGTGACGCGTAGGAACCTCTGGAGGAAAATGAATGTCGGAAGCAGCCATGCTCCCGCTTTTATAGAGGAGGACTGAGTCGCGCAGGCGCAGTGGGAACATGCAGGCAGGTGGCTACACGCAGCCGAAAAGCCTCCAGGGAGACATTCTATTGAGGACAATGTAATGCAAAATTATCAAGGTAATATATGTTTGGCAAATAAGAAACATTTTTGTGGGTGGGGGATGATGGAGTACCAACGTCAATGCTGTTAGCATTTTTAACCGATATTGGAGCACATACAAGGTGCAAAAGTGCAATCATTTAACCGCATTCTAACTTGCGTTCTTTCACGACTATTAACAGGTCACTGCGCCCTGGATCTTAGTGCCCCTCAATTACCATGTTGTCCCAGGCCACCGTGATTACTAATGTAAAAGCCACAGAAAAAGCCTACATGTCAGCTGCACTGGCCAAGTTCACTCGCACAGGAGTAAAAGAGAGGGAGAAGAGTTTCTCTTTTTTCAGCCTGTTAGTCTGTAGGTGACTAACAATAATAATAAAGTGGCAATAAACCTGAAAGGAAATTTGTACGTGTTTTGGATAAATTAAAAGTGGCGAGAATTTACTAACAGGCTGGGGGTTGTAATAAATACGTTAGACAAACAATACAATATTTTATTATTCTGACTCACTAGTATTTTTCTTCATCTCATATGAGCTTCAATTTCTTCTGCAGGGAACACGACATTTCTGTGACTAACGTTGCGTATTGCACACTTTCTGTCCAGGGCTCTGGGGGAATAACGTGCTGCCAAGAAAAAGGCCTCTTAGCCCTTTCTAAAACAACCTTCAATCACAATTTCCAGTGGTACCTTTACCGTTAAATCACAAGAAAGTGTCGAGACCGTAAGGTCACTGCCCTAACGACTGGTATTTCTCAGCATTAATTCACTATTACTTTGCTGGTTTCATGGGACTGTGTTCCCTAAACCAAATTCCGCAGAAAACAAGTAGGATTACCTCTTCCTGTGATTGCCACAGTCCTTCAGGAAAATGAAGAACCCCAATTGATTACAGTCTTTCTTTTCCAAATAAACCCAAAATTAATGTGCAACCAACTCCAACCCAATCACAATGCTACTTCTCTCACTTGGTAACGTCCCTCCATCAACTACACCATGATTATGTGGCTATACCTAGTAGGTAAACAGCTAAGTAGTGACGTAATCCCCGTTTCCTGGAACCATGGTAACATGGCGAGGGCGAATGTCAAGTTACTGAGGCCTGTCGACGTCACCTCAACTGGTACACTGAGCATAACGAAAATGTTGCCCAACACAGGGGCTCCACCCAAATTCACAGTTTTATCGTCCTTTTTAGATGGTAGAGTATCTCCTGTGTCCTAGACCACAGCAGCTAGAAACGCCAATGGACATTCTGGATGGACTAGTTACCTCCCTTTTCTCTGGCTACGCCATAATTAAGAGTATTACTCTTTTTTTGGGGGGGGGGGGGGGGCCGGTGAAATGTACAATCTCTTTACGACAACAGTTTCATGCTTATGTTTCGCCAGCTTGCTTGTCTGGCGTTAACGAATGCTAGATGTCCTGGTCCAGCTAGCATTGGCAACTCTGGCCCCACCAACAGGCTCACTTCCGGAGACGTCACTTCTTATTGTCACTTCGCGATAACAGCAGAAGATGGCTGACTTGAAACGGCGGCGACGCTGCCCAGACTTGCACTCCTCCAGTCGAAAATGAGTTTTGAATCGACGCACCATGTGATGAGGGGGTTTTGGTAATATTTTCATGGCAATTAGACGATGAATCCACACCCAGGCAGGACGATGGGATCGATAGGACAGAAGGTCAAGGTTTAAGTTTCCACTTGTGCAGCTTCTGCCATCTTAGATTGGGACGCAGCCCACAGCGCAGGAGGCTCGCCCGTCTAATATTTGTTCTTTGCCTGCTACGTTAGATTCTCTTCTTTCTGACAAGGGATGCAAAGTACAGTTGGGTCTAGGACGTTATTGAACTCGCATACGAAACAGGCTTACCAGTTGTAGACTGGTTGGCGATGCCTATCTTCCACCATACTTGGCACAATCTGGTAGGCACACTTTGGATTTACATTACTGTCCTTTATGTAACAGCCATTGATAACTTGGTAGTTATTCACACATGCTACACAGTCATTGCATTTTTCATAAGCTTCTTTACGATCGCTATCTGTGCAGATAAGTGTTCATGCAGTCCAAAACTAGAGTGGCTCCAACAATTAAACCTGACGCGAACAACAATGATGCTTGCATCACTCCAACAGAAACCTCCACTCGCATCTGGCTTCTTTGCGAGTTGGGGACTTGACCTCCTTTTTGTCTCAGTCTACCTCAACAGCAACGAGGAAGACGTGTCCTCTTGGAAACTTACACGGCGTCTCTGCCTATAGGACGGAGTGGTATCTGAAGATACTTGCTTTCTTGAAGAAATGCTTCGCCCTGACGGACCAACTCCTGTGTCTCTAGTATTGAAGCTTTCAGCCATGCATCCATATACAAACTGTGTGAACTACACTGTCAGTGACTCCCTTGGCTGAACGTAATGACGACCTTCATTGTGGGGTTACTCCTTAAGTTGATGTGCCTGTTGTCTTCGATACACAGTGCTCCTGAACTGGTCGTAGACCGCATTCTCTGCAAGTTGTGGTGGCACAGCTCAGGTGTATTTAACTCAGCTGTCTCATCTTCGGTTCCGTATTCCACAATCGGTTCTTTTTCAGGGGGTATCTGCTCTGGCTCATGCTCTCTCCATCCTCATCATATTCAACGGGATGTTAGTTCACCTTGAATTGCTGTTACTGGAGACTCCTTAATCTCTCCTCGAGACATACGTTGCATGTTGAGACCAACCCTTTTGAATGTCAATCCAGTAGCAGTCGCCACTTGGCCAGTAGACCATAGAAAGCACTCGCCATTTCACAATTTCTACTCGCCACCTACCAAATAAATCTTTACACGATGCATGGTTTTTTTAATTTATGCATTTACGAAATTGTAAAATTTTCTTTAACCCCAGTATTAATGCAGAAAAGCAGTTGCGTAACCCTTAACAATCTGAACATGGCACCGCAAACCGTTCGTATCTAACTTGTACGGTTCCCGAGAAATCGCTCTTTGACTTTCATTGTCAATTGCTTGTCGCCATTTTGGTGAATAAGTCAAGTGGCCAAATGGCGAGTTGCCAACTGCTAAGTCGCCATATGGCGAGTGGCGACCGACATTGGAGAGGATTGGTTAAGACCTACTCCACATTCATATTTGACCTCCTCGTCAAATCTTACTTCATAGCTTTCAATTATCTTCTATAGCTTGGCATACTCTATATCCAGACTTTCCTGCGCCATACCCTACGAGATACTTCACTTGACACCGTGCATTCAACTTTCCTCTTCGTTGTTCTGATGTAGGCTTTGGTAAAAAAATTTGTTGATGCTTAAACTCAAAGTCAAAAATACTCAACAGTATTTTGCGAATTTTCGATAGGCATTTTGTCCATACATACAGGTGTAAAATATGGTGCTACTATCTTCTTCAGGCTTAACCCTTTGTGGGCCACAAACGTCATATGACGTCCTCAATAAATGTCTCTGGGAGGCCACGAATGTCATATGACGTCCATTTAGTTCTCGTGATGGTTTTGTTTTCAGTTTCAGATCTTTTCACATGATTTTTAGAAGCCTGTGTGCTGTTAATCTTACTACCAAACCATGGGTGCCTTTGTTTTCATCAAAACACAACAAATTGTACATAAAAAGGTTCATTACAAAATTTTTAGTAATATTATCAAGCAGACAATGTCAGCGCTTGTGCTTAATATCAGAAAAATATGGCCTGGGATGGTTTAATTGTAATAAATCGTGGCGCGCAAAGGGTTAAATAAACGTGCTTCTTCAGTTATCTACATCGCTGTTGTGCTAGCTGAGCGAGGAAAATTAAAAAAAAACGTGGAGATCATAGCCCTCAATGTGTGTTAGGCCGAGCTTGCTGTTGTTGCCGTTGGGCGCAGGGCAGTGTTTGTTCGCTGTCATGGCAGTGCCACTTTCTAGTCAGGTGTTCACCAAGTTGCCGACTGATTATATATTCGATAGATGCGTTTGACGGTTCCTGCAGGTTCATAAGTGATCCACCTTCCGAAATTTTGTGTTGAATTGCCAGTGATTCTATTCCCCTCAAATGTCGATGACTTCTGAAGTTAGATACTATTAGAGTTGAAGTTTTATTCCAAGCTATGTGATGATCAGTACTCATGCAGTGATGCGAGATGCTGTTTGTCACTACTTTATTTCTTGTATCTGCCATATGCTGTTTAACCCTTTCTATCACTCCCTTCCTCGTCTCCCTATATATACAGCATCGCAATCACTGCATGGTACTCGGTATACTCCCTCCGGGGTGTAGGCGGGCATCACCAACACCCCGCCGGGTATACCGAGTACCATGCAGTGATTGTGATGCTATATATATATAGGGAGACGAGGAAGGGAGTGATAGAAAGGGTTAAACAGCACATGGCAGATACAAGAAATAAAGTAATGACAAACAGCATCTCGCATCACTGCATGAGTACTGATCATCACATGGCTTGGAATAAAACGTCAACTCTAATAGTATCTAACTCCAGAAGTGATCAACATTTGAGGGGAATAGAATAACTGGCAATTCAACACAAAATTTTGGAAGGTGGATCACTTATGAACCTGCAGGAACCGTCAAACCCATCTATCAAATATATAATCAGTCGGCAACTTGGTGAACACCTGACTAGAAAGTGCCACTGCCATGACAGTGAACAAACACGGCCCGGTGCAAAACGGCAACAGCAGCAAGCTTGGCCTACCACACAGTGAGGGCTACGAAACCCACGTTTTTTTCTAATTTTCCTCGATCAGCTAGCACAACAACGATGTAGATAACTGAAGAAGCACGTTTATTTAAGCCTGAAGAAGATAGGAGCACCATATTTTACACTTGTATGGACAAAACACATATCGAAAATTCGCAAAATACTGACAAGTATTTTTGACTTTGAGTTTGAGCGTCAACAAATTTTTTACCGTAGTTAGAGAACATTCAAACTACGATGGTTGCATTTTTCGATGTAGGCCTATTCTTCTAAACCTCGTTCTCAGGTTTCTAGCTCGACCTGACTTCCAGTTCTTGAAGGTAGAGAAAATTTCACTTTTTCCAAAGAAGATATACCCACGCTCTTCTAGTGCAGTTCTCTATAAATGACATGTAATACATCTCTCCTTCTAGTGTTGGCGTCGACATAGGACCACATAAATTACTGTGGATGAAATGAAGCTTCCTGTCGGTATGTTTGAAGTTGCTCTACTTAAACCGGTGTCGTAGGGAACCTGCCCAGTTAGCATTCCTCGCAACGAGTCTTGAGCGGTTCAATAACAACATCTTCAAGGCATTTTACTAGTCTAGACGTCTGCCTTCTGTGAATTAATTCGTACGTCATATACCCCAGGCATACACGCCATAGGTTAAAAATCATTCTGGCCAAGTTTCTTCTTCTTTTTCCCCACTGTTGTCTCAGTTGTTGCAGTAATGCAGAACTTAATTACCGTCTTTCATCATGTCCCATATAGTCATATGTCTATACATATCCGTGCACACTCAACTGGAGAAGCTTCCAGGGATGGACTCGACTCGCACCCAACTTTATTATCATTAGTTATGCACTTAATCTTGAGCTTTGACAGGGTACAAACCTACAAATTAAAATTTATCCCGTCATCTCCGTATGTTCAGCACTTCAATTTCTTTAGGATGCTTCACTACACAACTACTTCAGAAAGTAAACAAAAACGCTTGCTTTCTGCAGAACACCGACGGATACTACGTTTGTTCTTATCGATGGAACATGATGCTCAAGTAAACTCAATATGCTTGTGGTTAACCTTCATCCAATACCTAATACTGTTGCGTGCGTGTCGTCGGCAATCCTTCAGTGGTTTGTAGTCAGCAAAATCACTCATGTTGCTGCACTTGCTATCACTCTCATTACCAAACTTGCACCAGAGTGTTATCTATTCGTTATCTTGGGTAACGAGACAAGCATAGCCATCTTTGAACTTTAAACCATGGAAAAAAAGGGTAACCCAGTGGTGTTGGGTAGACATAATTTAAGAAATGTAGAACACACACTACCACCAAGTTTTAATATTATTATGGTGGTATATTCGTGGTAGTGTGTGTTCTTCATTTCTTACATTAAGACTGTAAACCATGTATTTTTAGCGTTGGACTTCCTTTTACCCTCTGATGAAGAAACGCTATTGGACGACAAATTGTCTTCTATGTTATTGTGACAATCGCGGGTGAAAAGACTTTGCTTGCTGCTGTCATAAGATTCAACAGCCTTCACCGACTTGCTTCGAGGTTGATCTTGTCAATGACTCTTAATTGTTCAATTAAGTTCCTAACGTACTAGTTGCAAACTTCAAAACATCTACAGGTAAGACCCGACACATCCGTAGGGCCTAAAATTGTTCCAACAGTGAACTGTTGGTTGGGTGGGGGGTAGATGTGCATTTCGGAAATCCTGTGTCAGGGCCAATACTATCAAACTGTGCCAACAATAGTATACAGTCAAGGGAAGTACAACATGAATACGAGAAAGTGGAACACTACTGCTGCATTTTATTTATTGGTCGGAGTGCCGCTATTTTCTCTCAGTACCTATGACTTCTTCGTCATATAAACAAACACTACACATTAACGCGAAATTCACACGTCCGACGTCGTCTGCAGGTGGAATGTTTAACTCCGCTATAATGTGACAACACACTACCAACTCATGCGAAACACTTTCTAAATGCTTTAAATTTGATATTTTTTCGTAGAGCAAAAACACTCAACCACAGTGACTGAACCCAAAACGACAATGGTGACAAGGCCTGCTGGCATGTGAACAGGTCTGCCATCTGGTGGTGAGCTAAGAAAGCATTAAGTTTTTAAGTTTAAAAAAATTTAGTTTCACTTTCGTCCACCAAATACTTACCTTTACTTAATGGCTTACATTGTTTATTTAAAGCTCTATGCCCAAACCTTAGAAGGTTTGGTCATAGAGCAAATAAACAATTCAACCCAATAAGTAAAGGAAAGTATTTTTGGATGAAAGTGAATGCCATATTTTTACAATGCTATTAACTACACTTTAACCCAACACTGAGGAGATGGTATAAAACGCAATGCTCAAAATGTTAAGACACAACACCATTAGTGGAATATCAATTCAAATTATCTTGAAAGAGGGAGCTTAATAAATTAAACCTGTTCCTACATTTGATTAACTACTGTACTGGCCCGAATATAAGACGGTAATTCTTTCCAATTTTTTTCCATTAAAACTGCATCTTCGTCTTATATTCGCGTTTAAATCCATAACTCGCCCAAATTTTGAACAAATTTGAAATTTAATACTCCACTCTAATAGTTTTTTCGAGAGCTATCCATTAATGCTAATGAGAAGTCTCTCTCTCTCTTTAGCAAAAACTAAAATATAACCAAAATTGGCGCTTAAAAATTGTTACGGAGTGACAATTAAAAAGAAAAAAAAACCAACACAGTAATGGTGAAAATTATGATTCTGAATCGGCACTGGCTGAACTATTATAATATCAACTATATTGGTAATAGACACACTAGCAGAATCTTGCCCATTTAAGTTTTGCCAAATTTATGAGCCCAAAACGGCAATTCGCTTTACATTCGAGCCAGTACAGTACAAGTGAAACTAGCGTTGTAATTCTGCACTGTCAACACACCTAAATGGTTTGCTCAGTCTTCACGTGCAAGTGCAATATATATTATCCAACATGCAGACTTTTAATTAGAATCTTATTAAGCAAATTAGGCTCATGAATATCTATCATCTAAGTCATGAATATTAATGCACGTAGCTTTAATACCTGTAACGGGTAATATTGCTAAACTGTGTGGCATTGAAGGGTTTGTTGGAAGTAAGCCACCAGGTTTACGTGGTGCACTTCCGTTTTGGCCGACGGCCATTCCTGTTGCCGACTGACAGCAGACGACGAAGGACGTGTTAGACTTTTGGGAGCAGTCAACCTGACGATCCGCCGAACATAACCTTCGTCGGCAGTGAAAGCTCAAGAAGCAAGAAAGGCCCTTATGCATAAGGGGCCTTCCCGACCGTGATAATTTGGCCGGAGAAGAAGAGCAGCGACAGTGGCAGATTTTGAAGGCCAACACCGCGTGTTAGGCCTAACGCCGCAACATCTCAAGGTCAAGCGAAGTCCGTCGGCCGACCGCAGCTAACGAGGTTGCTTACGCCTAGTCAGTGTGCTAGAACTGTCAATTGCCCACATAATACTTGTGTTAGTTTTCCTTGCCTAGTACCAACTTCCCACTCTGCTTCTGTTCAGAAATGACAGACCCCAACATTTCTTGGTTACGGGCCCAGCAACAGCAGTAATAACGGGGAAGTCCCGGATCGGCGCCAAACGTACTAGCATCAAAACTAATGAGGCAAATTTAACGATGCAATTTTTTTTCTCAAAAGAATGGACTGTTACGTCGTGTTCCACGTAAATTCCGAGAAATTTTGAAAAAAAAAATTAAAGATGGCGGCCACCACTTAGACGACGGGAATATTCCAGAGTTTGAATATATTTTAGAATTTTGTTGCAATACACACGACTTTTTTTTAGTGATTTATGCCTACATACACGCAATCATAAAGAAGCGAAAGATGATTTATTTACAAATAAGAATTATTGTGTAAATGCTTGACCAGTTTGCAGAAAATAACGTTTTTTTACGAGTTTTTTTTCTAGAGAAGGAAAAATCAACTTGATGAACAATTGATTATGGCATGACGTTTTAGAGAAGTTTTTTTTGCAAGAATCATGGCTGTAATTGACAACACGAAGTCTTTGTGCCACAATTCGAAGAAGATGACTAGAGAATTAGGCTTGAATTCGCCTTAGAAGAGAGAAAGTTGCTGAAATTTGTAAATTGTACTGCAGTACAGCCTAATCCTGATACAGAGTCTGCAGTTAAGAACAAATTTGAAGAAGACAAAGCAACACGTACGAGAATAATACTGGTGATCCTAGACAACAAGAACTTGCTGAGATTGAACAAGTTTACTGATCCCAAAGACATTTGGACGCAACTTGAAACCTTCACCACCAAGTCGAAACTTTGTAGGCTGGATGCACTCACGGAGCTCATCGAATGCAGATTTCTCCCACACCAGACGGGGTGGGATTACGTCTTGAAGGTACAACGATGTGCCAACGAGATTGAGAAGGCTGGTTGCTCTCCTGTCAGTGAAGAACTAGTCTGCCTTTTCATGATACGAGGTTTGCCGCAAGATCGCCATAATTTGCGACTCGTAAGACAAAAAGGACTATACCATCCAGAAGGTTGGCAACTTAATAATTAATGAGTACCAACACAAATCCCGGTAAGGCAAAACAAGCGAGCAGTGAGAGACAATCGATTTTGAAGATTGCCAAGACCCAAGTTGCTAATCCGTCGGTTGTACAGGAACAACACTTAAATGTCACAGGAGCATGGAGGAAAGAAGAGCGAATCTGCTTTAATTGCTCGAAGAAGGGACTTCTTGCAAGGGATTGCAAATTGAAGAGATGAGGGCTAGTCTCAGTTGATAAGAATGGTAAGCCCTCTTACTACGCATCGAGTATAGGGGTGTATTGCTCCACGATCCCTGAAACTAGATTGTGCCGCTACTAAGCACATGTTTTTCAGTAAGGAAGATTTTATCTACTGTACTACGAAGAAATAAAAGGAGAGACTGCCGTCTTAGCAGACAAGTCGCAGACACCAATCGTGGGGAAAGGAATTGTACAGTTGACACTACATGGGCATAACGTGAGCTTCAGCAATGTCTACCATGTACCGACCCTACACACGGGAGTACTATCCCTCGGACAGATGCAGCAAAATGGCGCAAGCGTGCATTTCCTACCAGCAACGATATGCAGCATTGATTTAGCAATTAGTCCTAAATCGAAGTTCCGAATCTTCAGGACGGAAGAAAATATGTACAAGATTGAGGATTTTTCTATCACAACTGACCACATGAGGCCAGAAGCAAGGAGTGCCCTAGGTTCGAAGAGCAAAAATACGAGGTTACGAGAAGCAACACTCACGAAGCAAGTCAATTCCTGCACTCAGCGCAAAGAAGTCAGTAATGACTATTGGGAATGGTACAAGAAATTAGGCCATCTGCCATATGACTCTTTACGCCGTATGCAAAAGCAGCACCTAGTAGTGGGTTTAGAGAAAGCCGTACTTAAACCACCAGAAGAGGTTTGTGAAGCGTGCCAGTTCGGCAAGTTGAGTCGGTTGCCTTTCAACAAGACAACGCCACGTCAAAGAGCTTCGAGGAAGCTAGACCTGATTCACAGCGATGTTTGCGGACCACTGGAGGTTAAGACTGACCAAGGCTTCTCGTACTTCATCACTTTTATAGATGACTACTATTGTAAAGCTACAGTTTACTTGATGAAACATAAATGCGAGGCTTTAGAGCACTTCAAGATATACAAAGCTAGAGTGGAGAAAGAAACTGGACTTACAATCAGAGCTTTGAAAACCGACAATGGTGGAGAGTATTGCGGAACACAATTCGAAGAATTTTCACGTACCAGCGGGATCCGTCACGTGAAGACGCACGTGTACATGCCTCAAGAAAATGGCACCGCCGAGAGGTACAACTGCACGTTGATGAACCTAACCCGCACAATGTTAGTGGGGGTGAGGGGGTTCAAGAAAACCTTGTGGGGTGAGGCTTTGCGGACGGCCTGTTACCTTCGCAATACTTGTGCAAGCCGAACTCTGAACAAGACGCCACAGGAACTTTGGACCGGTAGACCACCGTCAGTACGCCACCTGCACGACTTCGGAACTAAGGCCTATGTTGCAGTTCCAGCGCAGAGAAGGGGCGGAAAACTAGACGCACGGTCAAGAGTAGGAAATCTGATAGGCTACTCACAGAGCAGTAGAGGTTACCGGATCCTGATACCCGAGACTTATAAAGTAGTCGAGTCACGTCAGGTTTGAGGACGTGTTAGGCAAACCAGTCAAGTGCAGGAACGAGTTTGAAGATCTAGGCTGCACACTGGAGAGCAAGGCAAAGCAGGACTCAAACTTCAGTGGGGGTAAAGTAAGGAGGACTATACAGCCCCAGATAATACCCTTACCACAGCTGGTAGTCAAGGACCATGATGCGCCACTTGAAGAAGCTGAAGGGAGGCTTGAGGTTCAAGCACAACAAGCACCAGAGTGGGATTGGTTCCCTGATGAACCACCAGAACCAGAGGCTCATCTTGAGATGCGGCCAGCCGATCCGCCTGTTGTTGAGGATCAGCCAGCACCTGTGATCCGGGACCCGCCGGCACCCATCGCCCAAGAGAGACCGACACCGTCTGCCAAAGAACCACTGTACCGATGTCGCCCAAGACGCAGCAGTAGGGCGAGAGCAATTGAAACGCCAGCAGTTCAAGCGACAGAAGAGTCGACGAGGACTGTATATGAGAAGTTCCAAGCGGCTATGCGTGACGGAGCAGAGAGCGCAGTGGAAAATGCCGAAGGTGCCAGTACTCACCACACCCGAAGTACGACAAGAACACAACCCCAGCTGAACCTGCTGAACGTTGTAAAAGTAGAAACCGAAAGAGGAACCAGAAGGGACCTTAAGGCCATGATGGAACAGTGGAGGAATGCTTCTGCAGATCAGCAGAAGATTCTGGACCAGTACTTCAAGGTACTCGCGCAGAATAAGGAGGCGACGTTGCCGAAGAAGTCTAACAAGCAGAGGAAGCGTGAATCTCGTCAAGAGCGACAGAAGCGTACCGAGACGAGTGCAGTCGTCTCGAGGACGAACTGATCAAAAGAGTGCCTGGGACACCCCAGTTCGCCAGGGACTCTGAAAACCAGTTATGAAGTGAGGAGAGACTCCCTTGCCGTGGGGAACTGTTGGAAGTAAGCCACCGCTAGCGATCGCGATCGCGATCGCCGAAGATAACCTTCGTCGGCAGTGAAAGCTCAAGAAGCAAGAAAGGCCCTTATGCATAAGGGGCCTTCCCGACCGTGATAATTTGGCCAGAGAAGAGCAGCGACAGCGGCAGATTCCAAAGGCCAACACTGCAACGTCTCAAGGTCAAGCGAAGTCCGTCGGCTGACCGTAGCTAACAACGAGGTAAGAAACTGTAAATGATTACGCCTAGTCAGTGTGCTAGAACTGTCAATTGCCCACATAATACTTGTGTTAGTTTTCCTTACCTAGTACGAACTTCCCACTCTGCTTCTGTTCAGAAATGACAGGCCCCAACATTTCTTAATTCACAATTGTGAAGAAGTACAACCTACAAGAGAAAGTGAGGACGTAATACTAGGAAAACCCCTCCAGCTATGAAAGGAAGCAACAGCGAAGCATCATAAAACCTTCACAATATATTATGCGACATAAAAGTGCTCATGCACTGACCAATTGGAGGTAATATAACCACCGACAAAAGGTAGCTTATCAAAAATAAGGAAGAAATCTTCTAAACATTGACAGTTACATGATACCCAAGCCAGTCAGACCACAAGTGATTGGAGCAGGAAAATTATTAGCTGCCTTTTGAAGCCTCTATAACTTAATAGTAGACTTCCAAAACCCTAATGGAATAACTACTCTCCCGTAGAGCACCCATGCAGCCGAGAGAGTTAGGCTTCCGGCCTAACACCGTTTGATGCAGCAGCACATCCAATTTAAATATCAATTGATTAACATTAAACAGTATTTCCCACGTGTCATTCCTCAATGGCTTCTGCTGGACTTGTATACTTACGGGTAAAGGTTAGTCCAGCCATTTCATCCTTCTTCTGTTGATAAATTGTAAAAGGTATATCTTCATCTTCAGCAACTTGTCCCGGTTCTATCTTCATTCGATCTATATCATCCATTATAGTTTCAGCATCACTGTCTCTGTACACCTGGAATCGATCTCTGAGCGAGTATGGAATTGCATCTGAAATGAATTAAACATAAACAAGGTTTAAACAAAAAATCAAGTAAATATGATCCATTTGATTATGGCTTCAAGGAAAGGGGGAATATGGCAGAGAGTCAAACGGAGTGAGTTTGGGGTTCGTGGTGAAATTCAAGAGGCCTTGGACCGAATCACACGCTCGGCTACCTTTTCACCAATCACGTCAAGAGCATTCAAGAACCACCAATCAATTCAATAGCAATTTATGGATATTCCCCAAGGTCTTTGGAGACACTGGCCTAAGCCCCAACACTTTTGGTAGCAGGGAGGGAGTGTTTCCTGACCGTGAAGAACGAAGCACTAACACCGCTTTAAGAGTCCTATACCTATTTCATGTTCATACGATCATTCACCCACTTGAAGAATAGAAAGAGCCGAGGAAAAGTACTAAAGATGGATCCATGGACTGTGCAGGCACATACGCCACGACTGTTAATTGCCAAGACGAAGAATTACAAACGCATTGTCACCTTCACCGGGGAAGACAACTACCATTTTTGGCACCCCAATGCCAATGCCTCGCTGACGAGAAGGAGTAGACGATGATGCCTTGGATCCAGTCATAGCCACACCCCAAAGAAATTCTTGACAGGCAACAACAAAATAATGACCGCAGATTGATGCTAATGCTCCAGAAACATTCATTGAGTTTCAAACTGTACCTTAAGTCAAGACCAACATGGAAAAGGCTACATAACGACTATGGTCACCAAGATCACTACCACCAGATGTATAAGCTGTAAATGCTTATGAACATCACATCAGAAGACCTGACAGCGAACGTACTAAGAGATCGCATGATATTGGGCAAGTCTCTAGTAACGCGATACCAACTGATTGAAGCTAACGCGTATGGTTATTTAGAGGTATATCCAGAACCTCCTTAGTGATGACCAGGGAAGCACTCCTTAGAGGAGTGCGAGCCCTCACCCTGGACCTTCTTCAGGCAAAATTGTTGGACTGTGTCATACAATCCCAATTCGAGGCACAAACTTTCACGTTACCACAGAATTATGCACATTCCCTCTATGCTCAACCGCAGAACTGTTTACCTGACTTTATAATACCGTGCTTCCTGGATCTACTCCCGTACCGTAGATGACGTTTTGGAAATCTCAAACCAACCTGCCGTACAATCAGTTTCCTGATCCAAGTCTTTTATACACAGGGTTGGGTTTTTGACGTCGAAAACCAGTTTTTGACATGACATGTTGAAAACCGTACAAAACCGTCGAAAACTGTCAAAAAGTGACGAAAACCGTCAAAAAGTGTCGAAAACCACTAAAATCAAGATTGAACTGTCCAGATTCAATCAATGGTAATAGCAGTGTTAGATAGCATGGCAATAAGTGAACGCTTTATTAATTAACGTGAGATAAAAACATCAAAAGCTCTTAGTTTTAAATATAATAATATTGGGTTCTGAAACAGTCTGAAAAGATTTCTAAGCTTCTTTGCCATTTTAACTCCTAGCTTGGATTGCACATACGTTTGTGCTGCGGAATGAGTGGGGATTATGAAAGTGGACCGAGTGGCTAATTGAGTTAATCTTCACCTATTTGTTCAATTTAAATCAAGTATTGGTGTTGCTGGGTATAAGCATACAGACTGTGACATACATCTTGTGATTATTTTAACTGACTGGACTTAATTACTAGAGATAAAAACAAACTGTGACATGAGGGCTTTACAAAACTTTGCAAGAGTGCAACCTGTTTAATGGAAACACACGCTAATTGAAAATTTGCCAATTACTTAACCAGTAAACAGGTTGCAGTCTTTATAATTATCTACATTATTTATAGTGCTGGGAGGTATCAGTATTTTTACCGTGGTTATCGGTATTTTTTGAATACCGAAACCGTAATCGGTATTTGCAAATACCAGAATACCGTACATTTTTAGTGCCTAGCTGATTTTTTAATAACTTCGCCAATTTTTGGCCGATTTGGACATTCCAATATACCATTCAAAGCGTTTTTTCACCAGCTTTCCAACGGAGCTAAATTCAAATTGATAGCATAAACTGCTAAGAAGTTAATAAGGGGAAAAACCATGACCAATTTGTAAAATATTTACTCAGTCATTAACGTTGAGTCAATCATTCAGGTAGAGCACTGATGTTGAAATCAGACATCGGAAAACAGCCTGGTATGCCCTGTATCATTAGTAGCAGTTTGGCACGAGGGTATGCTTCAACTACCCAGGTAGGCGGATACCGATACCGAAATACCGAAAGTACCGAATATTTTTCTCAGAATACTGATACCGTACCGAAAATTTCCGATACCGCCCAGCACTATGTATTTATGCATTTATTTATTTTCATTTTTTTTTTGCTTAAATGGAGTATTTTAACAGTTTTTGACATGTCAAAAACCTATGTCAAAAAGGGTTTTTGACATGACGGTTAAAACCATGGTAAAATCCGGATAAAACCTGTTGCATGTCAAAAACTTGCCAACCCTGTTTATACAGCGTCAACCTTGTCTGTGTACAACTCTAATCAAGCCACAACTGCAGTTTCATCTCCGAATCTCAGGATCCGATGGGTCACTTCTGTTATCCACGGCAAAGCCACCGACAACGTATTTTGTGAGTGCCAGCACGTCCAGAGGACTACCCTATGGGGTACATTATGGATTCAGGCCTTCCACTAAACTTTCGAAAAAAGTAGGACAACAGGAACAACAATACAGTAACAGCAACAAGTTACAGTCCTACGCATGTCATTGCTTATATAGTTGCTTTGGTGCACTGAATTTTTCAGCCCCATCTTTCTTTAATACAGTGTCTTTTACAGTTCTCAGTCTTCTGTAATGAAATGCACCCTAGTGTCATCAGTACATTTTTGAGCGAGATTCCTCGTTCAACATCAGCGTTTCCATGAGCTATGAGGCCGCATTTTACAACTTTTGCTAAGTGAGGTTACTTCTTCATTTGGCTGCTTCAGTTGAAATATTTTCTCCCAGTAAGAGTCAATTCTTTAGTGTTCAACTTTGCTATGTTTTTCAAGTCATCAGAAATATCAGAATCAACAGGGTAACATTTTTATTCATCTATTACCTCGTCTGTTTTAAGTGGCCGCAAGGGATGCCCCCATCATTGTAAGTATCAGCAAGTGCTTGTTATAAAGATTTTGCCTTCTCTGCAACCCATGAAGGCACTAAGGGTTCTTTAAAACTGGAGTCTTTAAAAGCAATATTTTTTCCAGTTTCTTATACGCTACCGTGAAGAAGTTGCATGTACAGTATTTGTACGTTACAGTATAGCTAAGCAGTCAAATGGACCAGACGCACCAATTTTTTGAAAGTGGTGTCTTTTCTGTTTCGGAACCAATTTCTATTTTTCGGTTGGCAAGAGATTCTTTTTTTTCGCTTACAATTATTGCCAGGAGAGAACTGCCTGTGACATTGTAATACAAGATCATTTAGTTTGTATATAAAGTATGTGCACCTAAGTAACTTAATTCTTTCTGCAAGAGCATCGTCAGAAAATTACTGAAGAATTCACAGAAGATATCAGAAACTGAATTATCGAAAAAGAAGAAGAAACCTTGAACACCGTAATAATTCTCTTGTAACAATATGATTGGGTTAGATTTGTTAGTTCAGATTGTATTCTGGCCTGCATCTGTACTGAACTTTACAAAATTCAGCATGTAATACATTTTAAACTTTTTAAAAGTAGGAAAAGTAGGACATTCACCAAAAAAGTAGGAAACGTAGGACAAGTGGAAGGCTTGCGGATTTGATCATACCAGCGCTGCCAACAATGCCACTGGTCACTACTCACTGCTCAAATCAGAACCAACGTTTTACCCATCCACCCAGGAGTGATGAGCAAACTGACACCGCACCCTTGGTTATGCCAGGAACAAATGAACATGTTTGTTTGAGTGGGCTCGTGTTCATTTGTTCATTTGTGTGAAACCTATTATCCGCTTCCAGAATGCTCAACGATGGTCTAAACTCTAACCTGAAAGTCACTGGTGTATATATGTGTGAGCTCTGAAAACCTCACTAACTTATTATGTTTGGTCAAAGGGATAGTTATTTATTTGGTGGTCGCCTGAAATGACACCACTTATGATTTAGTAGGGATGGGTCGGTTTCATTTTTTTGACTTCGGTTCCAGTTTCGGTTTTCACGCCCACAAAACCGCAGTTTAAGTTTCGGTATTGGTTTTTGCCACCATCCATCCCAACCAGATATTTCTATTTTTTTCCCCTTGTAACAGTCGTATTACTTGCTTCTAACTCCCTCCTGCTTTCACTTTCAGCCACGGATCTCGCTGTGGCACCATTTTCCCGTAAAGTTTTCGTTTTGATGGCTAGGTGCTTTGCTGTCATTTATACGTAGAAAATGATAATTATTAAAATAAATTTAACACAACAAATCAATTTTTGAATTTTTGAAAACCGTACGAAACACCAACACAAAATCCGAATTGGTTTTGGTTTCGGTTTTCAGTAAAAACCGAAAATTCGGTTTCAGTTACCGTCCCATCCTTATGATTTAGAAGGTAGAACAATCTATAGGAAGCCTAATGTTACTAGACATTACGCGCAAACTAATATTTTGTTTGGGTTTTCTACGAAACCACAACCAGCCCTCTTCCTGAGCAATGAGGGAAAATATTGTTGGGAAAAATGGCGTGAACCATTTTGGCGGTTCGTGCTCAGACTGCAAAGACAGTGATGTACGACATTGTTGTGACACGCACAGTGTGTTGTCGTGCCCTCTCTCGATGTCGGCAAGGACGGACGTGTGCCAGCAGAGAGACAAAGATGGTTAGTCAATGAGATAAGGCTTAGCGTAGCTAAATGTGACTGTGCTTAGCTTGGGACTAACCTGGTCTAACGATTGCCCTATAACGGCCATAGCTGTGTGGCCGATCGTCAGAATCGCTGCAGAAGTGCAGCAATGTGACGCCGTCAAGCGATCATCGTCATCCTGCCAGACTGAACAAGATCCACAGAGAGGGAAGGTAATTATCCAGCCCGTAGATTAATTACTTCCCACCAAAATTCCTCAACAAAAAGGGTTATGGGCCCAGAAACGACACTTTTCAGTGCGGGATACGAAGGTTTTTGAGCCAAAAAGTTGGACGACAACGCTACCAAGTTTGAAAAGACAAGATATCCTGCGGCCGCCATCTTGTTTGTCGTCGTTCGTCGTGATCAAGGTCATGAAGACGGAGTACAGATTCTGGGGTTAAACGATTTCAAATGCTGTTCAAGCAAGTTTTCAAGTGTCAGACGGACATTTAAAGTGAAATTTGTGTAAAAGTGAACAACCAGAAGTGACATTTGAATGTTTAGGACTAAAAACACGCACTATTTCAGAAAGGAGAATACCATATCAGTATTCCTTGCGAATTTTCGACAGACTGGAAACGTCTGTCCTCATCAGGCACTACTACACTCTTGAAAACTGTTGTTTACATTATCTTCATCTCTATCTTTTGAACTCAGCGTTCCAAAACGCCGTGGCCTCAGGTACTTGTTAGGCTCACTGTCCCACTGATCTGTAAGAATACGTGAAAATTCTTCCCTCAGGAGAAAACGGATTCCCGGGTTTGAGGGGTCCTGCGTGTTCATAAGGTGCGCCTTTCTCCCTAAATGCTGCTGGATTGCGAGTGACTCCAGTCCTCGCAGATGTCTGTCAAAAGGGGAACTTGATTTTAGCAGGGTGGATGTTCTCTCCCATCCTTTCTTATGTCTAGTTTCTCTGTGATAGGTAGCAATTATGTTTTCTTTCACTCCATTCCGTGTGTCGGCCATATGCTGTTTTACCCTTGTTCAGACATCTTTTCTCGTTTCACCAATATAAACAGCATCGCACCCATCACATGGAACCCGATATACTCCTTTCCTAGTATGGTTGATCTTGGCCTAGATATCTTTCTCTTCATTTTCTTCCCGTTGACTGTCATTCTTCGTTTATTTTGGAGTACATCTTTTAGATTTCGAAGTGTCTGTCGCAGGGTTTTTTTCGAATAGCGCCGCTCACAGAGGGGTCACCGTTTCTAAGGTAAGTATCGAATCCCTTCTCTTTTAATATCTTTTCGACTCTATCACTCGTTCCTTTTAAATACGTCAGGCCTACTCGCTTTTTGCTCTCATGCTCTCCCCCCCTGGTATCCTTTCTTCTTCTTCACATGGCACATCTTAACAGCTGTCTTCATCATTCTCGTTAGGAGCCCCGGGGGATCCTAGCTTAATATATTTTCCTTATGTAGACTGCAAATGTGACTGTGCAAGTTAGGATATCCCCTGGGGCTCCTAACCAGAATGATGAAGACAGCCGTTAGGATGCGCCATGTGAAGAATAAGAAAGGATACCAGGGGGGAGAGCTAGTAGGCCCGACGTATTTTTATAGAGTCGAAAAGATATTAAAAGAGAAGGGATTCGATACCTACCTTAGAAACGGTGACAATCTAAAAGATGTACTCCAAAATAATGATAGTCAACGGGAAGAAAGATGGAGAAGAAAATGAAGAGAAAGATATCTTGGCCAAGATCAAAAATACTAGGGAAGGAGTATATCTGGTTCCAAGTGATGGGTGCGATGCTGTTTATATTGGTGAAACGAGAAAAGGTGTCCGAACAAGGGTAAAACAGCATATGGCCGACACACGGAATGGAGTGAAAGAAAACAGCATTGCTACCCATCACAGAGAAACTAGACACAAGATACGATGGGAGAGAACATCCACCCTGCTAAAATCAAGTTCCCCTTTTGACAGACATCTGAGAGGACTGGAGTCACTCGCAATCCAGAAGCATTTAGGGAGAAAGGCGCACCTTATGAACACGCAGGGCCCCTCAAACCCAGGAATCAGTTTTCTCCTGAGGGAAGAATTTTCACGTATTCTTACAGATCAGTGGGACAGTGAGCCTAACAAGTACCGGAGACTACGCCATTTTGGAACGCCGAGTTCAAAAGATAAAGATGAAGAGAATGTAAACAAAAGTTTTCAAGAGTGTAGTAGTGCTTGATGAGGACAGACGTTCCCAGTCTGTCGAAAATTCGCAAGGAATACTGGTATGGTATTCTCCTTTCTGAAATTTTGCGTGATTTAGTCCTAAACTTTACAAGTGAAATGGATTTTCAGAGTAAAAACTGCTATGGAATTTTCGACATTTGAATGTGTTCGAATTTTTCAAACATGAAAAACGGACCAGACTGTAACGACCGCGACGTAAACCGAAAAAGAAGAAAGCAACGGCAAAACGATCGAGACAGATGCTTCGTGAATTAGCCTACCGGCAAGTGTAATTAGTCGCTAATGTAGTTTTTTCTTGAATTCCGGATTGGTATTTCTAGGAAGGAAAAATGTGCATTTTACTGGAACCGAAGCGGTAGATCGTTAGTTGCAAGTTTCAAGGTCAAGCGAGTTTGTAGACTTGCATGGCGCCGGCAATGACTGAGATGACCAACAGCCACGTGTATAACAAAAATGCCGAAAGTAAAAAGTCACGGAAGTACTTTGCCTTCAAGAATCTGCTGCAATGCAAGAGGAGGAAGGAATGCCTAGTACGTAGACCGAGTCAAGAGTCTAGCGGAAGTGGCTAAGGTTGCAGGATGCAACGGACTTACGGAAGAATTCGTAGCGATGATAATGCTGGGTGGACTGTCGAACAGCTACGATTCAAGTCAACTCCTTAAGACCACTTTATTTTTAGGGATGAAAATTACACTTCCAGGAATGTCAGATCTCTTCTGCTGGAAAACGACAGGCACTGTAGGAGGTTGAAAGAGGCGAGGAACCAGCAAGAAACAAACCAGTTGTTATGAAGACGAATTGGAAGTCAAAGGGGAGACAGCCAGAAGAAAACAAAGAGCATAGAAGAAAGCTAAAGTGTTTTGTCTGCCGGAAAAGGGGTCATTTTGCCAAAGAGTGCCAGAATGCGAGACCTAGTAAAGTACTAGAAGTGTGTCAGCAGAAGATAAGTCACCGCCCGGCAGACAGATATGCAAGAGACAAGGAACTGAAGATTTCCATGATGGGGATGCCAAACTGGAGAAGCCACACGAATCCTAAAGAAAGAGTGAAAAGTATCGACTCACCAGTGACACGGAGAAAGGTGAACACGAGTGGGAGATCGACGGCCGAGCCAATAGTGGGGGAAGGTGTACTGTCAATTGGAGATACTGATCGCCAGTGGCGTAACTACAATGAGGCAGAGGAGGCAGCCGCCTCCGGGCCCACCGACTTTGGAGGCCCCCTCACTGGCCCCAATTTAAAATTTGTTTGTAACCCCAAAATATGACAAAGTAAGTTACTGCTATAGTTTCGTTAAAAAAGTTTATGTCTCGTGTTGCAGAAAATTATTATTATTATTATTTTATGAAAGAGGGAGGTCCATTGTGCTCTTGCATTATGTGGCAAAAACTGCAATTTTTTTAATGAAGGGCCTCCACTGGGCTCTCGCGTGGTACGGCAAAAACGGCATTTTTTATGAAGGGGGAGAGGTGGTTTCTCCACCGCGCTATAAAAACAACATTTTTGAGGGGGGGGGGGGGGGGCAACCTCAACGGGGCTCTGGCCTTTTGGGGCAAAACGCATTTCTTTTTTAATGAAAGGGGCCCTCCATTGGCTTCTCTTGTGTGGAAATAACTTTTTTTTATGAATGCCGGGGGGGCTCCACTGCACAGCCGCCTCCGGGCCCCAATTTTGAAGTTACGCCTCTGCTGATCGCACCACTGCGACGTTTGCCAAATACAAGACAGTTCTGGACGAACGTATACGAAGGGTAATTGACAGTGGAATGAGATTGACTTGGAGTGAAGAAGATGACTCCAGGATACTAGGCAGAATCTTAGGGGTGGTGTTTGGCAGTGTCGATGGTGACAAAACAGAGATCATGACGAAGCATAATATACAGGTGTTGAGAAATGAGAATGCCGTAGCGCAGCCCGAGGATGAGGTTCCTGCAAACCACAAAGCCAAGGAAGTGATAGTGGGGAAAAGCCGCAACCAGAAAGTAGCCGAAGATGAACGGGCCACTTCAGCTACAAAGAATAGAGCACCTAATTCAGTAGTTGCAGACGTGCGACAGGTTCCCGGAGGCCTAGAGTTATAAAAGGCCACAGATGAACAAGCCATCTGTAGTACGAAAACTGGTGGTGAACCGGGAAACCAGAGAGGTGTTGTAAAAGACAACATGGACCTAACGGTATAAGTACCGAAGAGATTAAGCTTCGATGCAAGTTGTTGCCTAGATCGGCGAAGAGGCAACGAAGAGCCCTTGCATAAGTGGAACGCGAAGCACAAGCTGAAAAAGCTAGAAAGATTGAGACAAAGATGGTTAGTCAACGAGATAAGGCTTAGCTTAGTTAAACTTGACTGTTCTACGCCTGGGACAAACCTGGTCTAACGATTGGCTTAGAACAGCCATAGCTGCGTGGCCGATCGTCAGAACCGCTGCAGAAGTGCAGCAACGTGACGCCGCCAAGCAATCATCGTCATCCCGCCAGACTGAACAAGATCCACGGAAAAGGAAGGTATCTAGCCCATAGATTAATTCCTTCCCACCAAAATTCAACAAATGTAACGTATTAACGTCGGCACTATTAACCGTTTGAAGCAGAAATGCGACAGGAAAGGGAGAAATCACTAAGTGACAAGGCCTTGGAATAACCAGGAATGTAAAAGTGGAGAAGTTTCAAGCGAACGAAGTGTCAAATAAATCCATGAACTTTTGGACTAATGAATGGCTCACCTTTGTTTTTCAGAACACGACGCAAGATCTAGAATTACTTCCTCAATTGAAAAGTTGAAGGGCGGTCATGCGGAGCGAGTTCAGGCTAGTGTTGGGCGGTAAACCGGTTCTCTCAGCGTATCGCGATACCAAAAATGCTTGTTAAAATACTGGTATTGTTTTACTGTAATATGAAAATGCGCTAAAATTATAACAATAGTCCATTTAGTCATTGTGTTGTAGGGCTCTAGCAGTGCAACAATCAGTTAAAGAACAACAATGGTAAAATTGGAACTCCAAACAATGTACAAAGTGGAGCGAACTTGCATAAATTTGTTACTACAACCGGCATGTTAACTAGGCTACAAATTTTGGAGATGCTTTTTTTTTCAAATATGTTAGGGGGAAAAATCTATAGCCTATATTTTTTCCATTAAAACTATATCAACAAAACATATTTTTTTAATAAAATTTGTTATTATTTAAAAATGGGGTGTTGGCACCACAGCACTATAATCCCAGATACCGCCTCATTCATAAGTACCGGAGAAAACCGAGTACTGCGGTACTCATCTTGGTACCGGCACCAGCTGAACAATTTCTGGTAACCGCCCAGCACTAGTTCTGGGTGAAATTCCTTGGACCGCACAGAATCGGCTACCTTTTCACCCAGCACGTCGAGGGCATCCAAGGACCACCAGCCAATCCGATAGCAATTTGTGGATATTCCCCAATGCCCCGGCATTAAACTCAAAGCATAGCATTACCATCCGTAATCGAAACAATAATCAACTGTTGCAGGAATCCAATCCAGACCATGGATGATTTTGAACACATCCAACAGCTCTCAACGCTGCTTCCTTTTCTTTAGGTATGTATGCCAATGTGATGTACTCTCATGGGCCATTACAAATGGTGCAGATCCGGGATAAGCCTGGTGGCACCTAACAGCAATCACTTCACTTCGTTACGAGAGGAGCATATTCCTATAGAAAGCAAAACTCGGCAAGCGTTATACGCACGACCTTGGAGGGCAAACGAGCAGAATGAGTATTGTTACTACGTTGGCTCGTTGAGACACACAACATTTTTCCTACACACAAAACTTTCATGAAACCAGAACTTCGGCATTCCAACACCGTATTAGACACACTACAACCTAGGACAATATCTTGTGTGATGTGATTCACTCCCAGCATACAGTATTACAGTTTAGTCTTACACACCTGTCACTGCTATTGAGTGTAAGCAAGCTTTGGCGCCAAGCAGTCTGGTGTGGACAGGTGGAGCGGTAGGACGCGCAAGCCGCATTATGTTCCCCGTGTTTTCCCTGCAATAATGGCCCGCAGTAACC
>JAHWFP010021232.1:0-17827 GCA_023313725.1 Lithobius niger | reverse complement strand
CCATTTAGAAAACAGCTGTGAAGGTATACGAATAAAAACGTATTAAATTTCGCTCGAACGCAACGAACTATATAATTTGAACTCCAATTCCGGGGAACAAGGACTGATTTTTACTCAATGGTTAATGTCAGAAAGTGAACGCAGTTTGTGTTTCAGGTGTTTAATTTTTGTGTGTGTGCGTGTGCATGCGTGTGTGCACTTAATTTGTGTGGTTTTTTTTTAATATTTGTCTGTGTTTGTCAAAATAAAACCAACGGATTCAAAAGGTTTAACGAGCGTTCATCCACTCCACTCCTGGTAAAACCATTAGCCAGTCAACAATACCACATTCTATAGCAGAGGTTGCACGGTAGCAGTGACGTACAACGAGGCACCGAAATTGTCAAGTTTGTGGTCGATTGTTGTCCGATTTTGAAGCCAATGTTAAGAGTTTTCGCATTGAATCCTGGGAAACGTTCCCAGGCAAGCAGCCGTCTGGCCTATTCTTATGGTGTGTTACAACGACAGCAGTCCATTTTCTAGTGACGAATTGTTATAATTGGGGTCGGATGTCTAACCAACACTTCCTCTTAGGCTATCGAATGACGCTATAATATGGAGAAAACGAAAATTTGCGCATACCACAGTATTATAAAAACGGGATTGAGCCCAGTATGCGACCTTGACGTGACGTTTGCTAAAAAATGTGTATCCTGTCTTTTGAATTAGGATTCATAGGAATGTTGTCTGCACCGTATTTTACGATTATTTCTGCTTCGTGTTCTACTGTGAGAAAAAAAAATACGGACATACTGATTTGCTAAATGGTGTTTCACGAAGGCCACCTCGTTTACGGTACAAAATCTTTTGGCTTACTAAGTAATTTAAACAGTAATTTAGTAATTTACTAAGTAATTTGTTGATTTTATACTGCTTTCATACAGTTATAAAACGATGCAACTGACAAACATCATCCCGCAAGTTTCATACTGTGAAGGTAAAACAGGACGGAAAGCCAAGTGGGCTTTTATTAATAAATACTGATGCGAACCTATTTACTTTGTCCTTAGGACTTAAATGTCAGACTACCTGAGCGGGAATTGAACCCACGACATTTGAAACCAAAGGCCGGAATCCTATCACTCAACCATACTGACACGGCCTATAATGATTTATTAATTCATCATACTATGAAGACACCCTTTAATAATTTTTAGCCGTGCACCGTTAGGCCTTGATCACCTGTACAAAACACAAATAATGAACATGACCCATTCTTTACAAACACGTTACAGCCACCCAAGCTATAGGGGTCTGTAAAGATTGGTTCACGCTCATTATTTGTGTTTCGTCATCAAGGCCTAAATACACATGGCTTAAATCGATTATTAAAGTGTGTCATCATATATGAAACCTGCGGGGTGATGTTCATCAGTGGCATCGTTTTATAATTACGTTTCCGATCTGCAATTTAATCAATTTTGGTGCTTTCACACAATCATTGTACAATACATGGCTTAGGTATTTTAAGGTGCCTGACAATTCGGTCGCCAACAACTCGGTTCCGAAAATTCGGTCCCGGACAATTCGATCTCACAAAAAAAGGCCACAAACGCTCAATTTTTGTCCCAAGTTACGTTGAAATCTCTGTAAAAAAAAAAAATTATGTTGCGCACAATGCCAGTTAAAAATGAAGAACAGTGTTCTAGCCATGGTGTACAGTCGTCGCAATCGTTGCTGCAATTTCTAAACTTCTGGTCGCGAACATTTCTGCTGAAGTTCTTGCTTCCCTTGTTTCCCTTGCTTCTTGATCCAAGGTTAAGGCAACGCTTGCTTCTATTTGAATAGCTTTGATGGCTTTCCATTCGTTACATGGTTATGGTCTGCCAAAGACCAAAAATTGCGTTCCTCCCTCTGCAGCGTTGTTCGGATTAGTGGTTTCTCCATTTTTGCATCGCGCACGTTCCCCACTTCTGGCTCTCAGGTAATATTTGGATCAAACTGTTGGGGACCGAGTTTTTTTCGGGGAGAGGGTGGAAGCTAGTAATTTTACGAAAATTTATTTCATATCGTCTTCTTCTTAAGTTAAATGGGGAGGGGAGGCAACCCTCACATTTTCTGTTGCATCAGTCAGCAACGCAAAAAAATCTAACGCCAAAACCCAACTTGCTACTCACAAGCAGAGTTGAAACAGAGCTGAGTGCATTAACTATGAAAAAAAAATTCGGCAAACATAAAAAAAAGTTAATTAAACATCAAACCTGAGCCCGAAAAAAACCCGAAAAAGCACACCAGGAAATAAAACATGTCGAACATGTAAAGAAAACATTCCTGAATACAAACATTAAAACACTAGCAAATAACTTTAATTTGACACTTGCGGAAAGAAGTTCCCAAACTGAAAAAAAAAAAAATATATATATATATATATATAGGTATATTTTACTAAAACAAAATGCTACAAGACCAAGATTTGCCAATTTTGGTCGGAAATGGCATTCTACAACAGAAAGTAAAAATTTGATGAGTATTTTGTATGCTTCTATTGATGATGATATCAGATTCTACAATTGTAAAAGATATGAAAACAACAAATGCAACTGGGATTGATGGCTTTGTTTTAAGCCACTTTTTTAAAAAAAACGTAACTTTAATTCCTACATTTTAATCTTTAAACTATGAATAAAATGATTGACAGCGAATGTTGGTCTGAGGACCTAAATAAACAAGTTCTTAGACCTGTTTACAAAAAAGACAAAAAATGACATGAATAACTACAGACCCGCATACCTCTTTTTACCAGTAATTAAACTAAATAATTAAAAAGATTTTTGTTAATAAAATCACAGTTTCTTGATAAAAATAAGCTTATATCATTAATGATATAGAGGACGCTTTGAATCATGGCTCTGTCTTTTTGTATGCTGATGACATCATTTTAATATCAATAAAAGAGAATGTTGAGGAAATGCAGGCAAACCTCCAGGAGGATTTCGACAATATTAACGATTGGTTTGTCCTAAATGAAGTATTTATTAGTGAATCGAAGACATATTTGATCTCTCTTGTAACTCCACATCGTAAATCAGAATCCGACTTTGATATTTTCATTCATGATGAACACTTAATCGTCCAAATTGTATTACCACTTGCATAAAACTTTGCAGAGTCAGTGGAGTGAAATATTTGGGCTTTACTCTGAATAGTAAATTAAATGACAGTACACACATTAACACTATCATTATTAAATTAAGAAAAAGAATTCCAAGTACTTTATAAAATCAAGAATGTTCTAAGTAAAACGAACAAATTAAAAATTTACTACGCATAGAGTGAATCTGTTCTGAGGTATAGTATTCAAGTCCATGTCTTTGCGACAAACTCTGCATCAACTAAACTTAAAAAAATACAAAATAAAATCATTAATATATACTTTTTAAGAAGTAAAATTTCGGATAACACTAATGAAGCATTTACTAACATGAAACTGTTAAGGATTACTCAACTGAGAGACTCTGCTGCGACCCTCAACAACTACTATAGCCATAAGTTTAAAACTATAACGATAAGTTTAAAGCCTTATACTTTAGGAAATGCCGTACCAGTACACAGTACCAATTGCAAAAATGTGTACGGAGAACATAATCTGACCCCCATTTACACTGTACAAAAACATTTTAACAGCTTCCCTGAACATTTACTTAACGTTGAGAAATTAAGAGAATTGAAAAAAAAACCTAAAAGCGCACATGAGCCTTAAAAATACTTACACATGAACTTTAATTTTTTTCTCCTTTCCCGTAAAACTTTGTACTGTTTCTTTTTTTGCTGTGGTTATCAACTTTTAAAACTCTTTGACCCACTCTGTTTTTATCCACAAACTTGCTTATATTTCAGTTATTGTCTTCTACTGTACTTCAGGAGGTTTGCATGAAGAAACTATGATGTCATGAACAAGCATGAGGATAAAAAAAACTTTAACGTTATTTGGCAGGTTTTTCGCATATTTGAGAGTCTTAATATCAAGTTGCAGCGATGAAAATAGGCCTAACCGAAGTGCAATTTGACTATCTTTCATTTGGTCTTAACCCCATCTTTGTAGGTGCCTTGGTTCAAGAGGAGTAGAGGTACAAACACGCACGCACGTACATCATACGTTTTTGATGATGTAGATTATTAAGTTACTTTTTTCCAATTAGACCATAGACCTATGTGTATTTGTTGAACATTGTAGACCCAAATAAGAATAAGAAATAAGAATATTTTTCATAATTTCATATTTTAATATTCTGGGTGTCCCAAAAGACCCAGAAGACCGTAATAACTTCTGAACGGGTTTACTGAACATAACATCTTTTGGGGAATGAACATTGGTCGAAGGGAGCTACCTTACGACACGGGAGGAAAAGGCGGGGGGGGGGGGGGGGTAACGTTCGCCCCCCCACACGGGAACCCCCAGGGGCGGGGGAACAATCTATTATTTTCCATGCAGGATTAAGAGTACAGGTACGGCAATCATTTTGGTACCATGATGCTCGCCATTTTGGTTAGTCTCAACCTGTGAAAATGGGCCTTTCAATATATCATTATTCTTTCGATACGACCTGTAGAATGAGGTGCACCTCGATATTGTTTACATTTGGAAATAATAAGTTGCCCCCCTCCCCCACCACTCCCGAAACCGCTGCTAGAGTAACGGACGTTGCCCAGATTACATTCGACCAACTTACGTTGTCGTTCACCAAAGAAAGTCTTCCTAATTGAACCCGTTCAGAAATTATTAGGGCAGTTAAGAACTTATGGCCCTTCCTTATCAGTCTGTTTGCATTTTTTGCCATCGATAATAAACAATTATTAGTAACCATATCGTTCGCTTTGCTCAAGCAGTTGGCGTCCTTCTGTGCTTCACGTAATGTATAGTCAATGACCAGAGCATTTGTGGAGCATTTGTTGATGTTTCGATTTGTTGATTAAAAGGATGCAGCTATGCCAGTTGTTCCTGACAATTCGTTCGTCATACTGATGTTTTACGTTGACAACTCAAGTTTAACTTCATGTGGAAGTCGCTTAGTCACTGCTCGCTCAATCCGTGCATCCTTTTCAAAAAAAAATAAAAAATAAAAAATAACGCTTGTGGCGTGCCTTATCTTTTAATAAGTACGCCTAGTCAGTTGAAATTTCACGTCTCGAATTACCAGGTACGATTTGTAGTACGATGGGAAGATGTGTTTAAAATGTAGCCCGTGCAAAGCTTTATCCGTTCTGTATGCAGTTAGTTCAGGAAGAACAGGAACGGTATTGTTAATCGTTAGATTTAGATTTATTTATCTAATAGTCGATTACTTTCTTAAAACAATAAGCTGCACGTTTGACTAGCTTTCAGTTGACTTGTTTTAGTTCTGAAGATTTTTTAGTAGTTGGCGTTAATTTTTTATTACTTTACATTGAATGTGCATTTTCGATTAAACTTCGACACTACGAACCATTTCCAGAGCAGTAATTAACTTATTAGCGGAGCGAGCGAGCGAAGCGAGCGAAGCGTAGCCTATAACGGACACCAAATTGCAAAATGTTGGTTGGTCTGTTGGTCTGTTGGTCTGTTGGTCCGTTGGTTGCACTTTTTTAGTCTGGGTGGAGCCCAAACGAAAGGTCGGATTGAAATGAAATTTTGCACAACGCTTTATACCCCCAAAAGTATTGCTGAGCCAAAATTTGACGTAAATCGAACAATTATTACTGAAGAAATTTTAAAATTTTCGAATTAATATCTAACACTCACCATTGTAAATTTGGAGTCGTGAATAGTTAAGGAATTTCGACGAAGCATACACCATGCTGGTGGTAGTCAAGTGAACTTCAAAAAATACGGCAAATTAAATTTTAGTTGCTTCTTTCTAGCTACTAATCTTTTTTGACGTAACTCAATGAAATAATATCATTTGACCGTTGCATTTACCCACTACAGTAACAAACGCAACCACAAAAAACAAAAGGATTCCATTAACGACACACGTTAGTTCATTTGAAAAAAGAATGCTTTGGAGATTATTCAGTTCAACATGGCAACGAAAGTGGTGTCTACACTAGCGATGGGAATCCCGAATATGAAACCTGAAATCGTCGTATCAAAGCCAAGCGGTGTTATAAACCGATCTTAACATCAGACGAAACACGAAAGCACGAAACACGAAACAATAATAAGCCCGCCTCTCTCAGTTTACGGTTTCCTGGTTGCCATGGTAACGTAAAGACTCGAAACCAAAACCGTGTTGCATCGCATGAAGGAATGCTTAATCTCGTACCACCGTTGTTACCTGCTACTAACGAAAATAAATCGGAGATAAATATTAGGCCTAAACGCTAAAAATTAGGCCTAAAACTAAGTCTAAAAGCAAACACATTTTTAACCTAAATTGAAATGGTTATTTCTTTCAGATTATATAATAGAGATCGCTGTTGCAGTCATAGAGTTTGGAAATAATATATTATCTTGCAGTGCGTGATAGAGGTGTGCCAGCTCAACATTTTCGTTGGTGGCGATGTCAAATCTTATACCAAAGCAGTATTGTGAACCTTTTGAATCTTCTGACTATTGTTAAAAACTATCGTACTGATGATTGTTTGCCTTGCAGTTAAACGCCTTATTATTAATATTTTAATATAAGGACTACATTTTGCACAGCAGTTTCTGTAAACAATGTAAGAATTATTGCCAGCGGGAGCTCAAACAGCGGCGGCCATAAGTGCTGTTTTATTTTTACTCGGGGAGATGGCCTACGTCTTCAGTGTTGGGTGTGAAAAGAGGCTACAAATAACTAAACAAAAACTAAATGCTAGAGCAAACAAAAGCTTGTTAACGTAAATTTTACACGTAACATAGACCTACATTAAAACAAAAGGCTAAAATAAGAAAAAGGCCAGCAAAGAACAGTAGTACGTCACACCAATAGGCAAACTGCCCAACAAGGCCCATTGGGTGTTGCACCTAGATTTTTAAGAATTATTAACAAATGTGGTATCGTCATTAAAATAAAAACTAAATATAAGTTTGAAATGATGATCCGTTCGCTCCGCCTACAATAGGCCCAAAGCCTGTTTCCTAGTTTAAGGGCCTAAAACTTAAGTCAGTGCAATAAACACATGCATGTTAGAAGCGTTTAATTTTCTTTCAATTGGCACTTTCTTCATGTTTGTAGGTGTGTTAGGTTAGGAGAGTAGGCGAACAAACACGCACGCAAACACATCCCATCTTTTTTCATGTTTTTCATTCTTTGTCAAAAGCTCGTCTGTGAGAGAACCTGCCGATTTCTCTTGCTGGCCCCAGCATGAAACATTGCCAGAAACTAATTTTTCTAAACGGCGTCAACAACGCGAAGAGGCGTTAACTTCCAGTCTCAAGCGAGAACCGACATGGAGTAAGAAACACACTTGCTAACTCAGTCAGCCTCAGCTTAAACAAACGCTTCAAGGTCGTTTCGACGTTGTATCTTTCCAAAAGAGGTGTTCTTGTACCAGTCCCAGCACGTGTGACATTTTCTCCACGTATTCCTTAGGTAAAAACAGCAGTACATAAACTTTCGTAGTACCTAAGGAAGTCTTTATATTTCGTTTTATTTTTTTTATCAACATACAGTAAAAACCTACATAGTTTAATTTGAATGTACGTTAATGATTTACTTCACAATCCAGAAGAGCACAGGGTTCTAAGATTTTTTTTATTGTTGCGTCCATGTCAAAGTTTCAAAACGACGCTGTAACATAAACAAAAATTAAAAGAAAACACTCATTCAACATACAGGTTTTTATGCTATTTTTCCCCCTTTTACACAGCATTAAGCTACTTTTTTTTTCCCATTATACAGCATTATGCTACTTTTTTCCATCACACAACCTTAAGCTTTTAACGGATTGAATCGAATCGCATGACTGACCAAGGCACATTTATGGGATCTAAAAAAATTAATTCCTCACAAGTCACTGTGCGAGTTAAAGGGTTAAAGTCCTTCATATACATTCTGGCTTACGAAATTCTTCTGTACAAATGCAGGTTTATGAAGTCATTCTTCTACATGCAGGCTCATTAAATTCTTCATACGCTGGCTTACGAAGTTTTTCGTAGGCACGCAGGCTTACTAAGTTTTCATACACATGCAAGCATGTAAAATCGTTCATGTACATACTGGCTTAAGAAGTCATTCATACACATACAGTCTAATGAAGTCCTTCGTACACATGTTGACTTAAGTAGTCAATCATATAAAGCATCCACGTGTATGAAGCATTGTAGAGACCTATGAAAAGCGAAACGCCATTTTTTAATATTTATTTACTGATAAATAAAGCAAAAACACACATCCGTTTGCTAAATGTTGCAGTTGAGGCACTTATGCAGTCTTAAGAGGTCATTCGTCCAAAGGCAGGCTTATGAAATCCGTCATACACATGCAGGCTTATAAAGTATTTCGTACTCATGCCAGGTTTTGACATCTTTCATACGTACACGTACAGGATTACGATGGCCTTCATCACTTGTAGGCGTATGAACTGCTTCATATAGTTCCGGGTTCACAAAAAACAAAACAAAAACAGTCCTTCATTCATGAAAAATGAAAAAAAATTTTTACAATTTATAAGAAGAAACACAGTAACGAAAATTGCGACGGCTCTGTATCATTGACATACTCAGTTATCACAATTCGGAAACTCCATTCTTTTTTGGTCACATGCAGTTATAGCTACAAATGCTAACGTTTCATAGAACACGATCTGCTAAAACATAGTTGTACTGTAATCCGAATCAGGATCTGTTACAGTCACAGTTATAGGGCTACGGCAAATGCCGTTTTCTTTAATTTCGCTGCAAACTTGAGGAGTTGCCTCCGTTGCGGTTGCAGATACTGATTCACTATTCTCGGACGTTTCTCGTTTTAACCGTGATGGCGAAGGAGTTTTTCTGTGCTCGACTTCAGTCGTTTTATACATCGGATTCACAATACCGCCGTCGACCGGCACAGTGACATTGCCGAAGTTGGCAATTTTAGCTTGATAGTCTTCGTTGATCAGCACTGAGCTGATACTGGGATTGTACGTGGACGAATTGCTTCGCTCTTCTGCTATGTCTTCCAGATACTCAGGATCCAAGGTTATGGAACAGTTTGGCGACCAGCCAACGGCAAGGATAGTTTCAGATAGACGATGGGTTGCCAAGGAGGCCGCACTGGATCTCCGACTATCATCACCAGTGCCACCATAGAAATCATAGAAGTACGGGTCATTGGCGAAAGGATAGTTATCGGATATATCACTTATGAGGTATGTGGGCAAAGTCAAAGGCGATGGGAGTATACGGTCGTCGTGCGACTTCCAAGAGCTCTCTAAGGATGATTGCATCGTACTGTTTCTTGCAGATTCTCGGGCTTCTTCTGTCGATTTCTTCTTATTCCAAGGCCATCTGCCTTGCATAAATGTGCACGCCAAGCCAACACAGAAAAAGATGATAGTCGAACCAATGAATAACAGCAGTACAATAACTTCTATAGGAAATGGCATTCTGTTATAACTGCCAGACCATATGACAGATGTTGTGTGACTAGGTCAATCGTTAGGAAGTTAATGCTTCTGAAGTGCTAACACACACCGAAGATCTTGCATCACGGCCAACCTGAAATGAAATGTTCAGCATGTTAAGAATGCAACAAATAATTCAAAACACTGTTCAGCTCCCATACAAATATAACCAGGGCAAAGGAAACTGCAGAAATTCAAGGAAAGAACCTGCTCATGAACCAAGAAGCATAGCCTACAAGTTAGTAGATGTTCAGGTCATCCATCCTCTTCTGTGGTTTTTAGTGACGCGAAATGCAACTACAACATTGATTTCAAATTGTATAATTAGTCTCGGATTGTGGCTGGCCACGTCCGGAAGCGGCCAGCCTCCTTTAATCGGTCCTGGTGGGTCAGCACGATTTGATCCCAGGCAGTTTAAATTAGAAGAAGTTAGATGACCTTGTTTGGTCCACAACTGGCGGTAGAATTTCGAACTAAACTGAAGCGCTGTCAGCATTTCCATCAGCATGGAGTTCAGACGGAATAAATAACCCGTGCCGAACCATGCCAGGCTGTGTCATTCCGCTCTGGCTGCTTGTTTATCACGTGACTATTCTGGCTGGCATCTGCATGGCGTGGCACGAGACGGAACTATAGAGCTTGTCGCACACTATTCCGTTTCGTTCCGTTCCGTCCCGTTCTGAAGACTGATGGCAACGGATGGACCAGCGCACAATGCTTCCGTCGCTAACCGTTTCAGTCGGCTCCGCTGAGCGTTTAAATTTGATCGCGGCCCAATTAAATAGAAAGTCGTAGTATATTAGGTATTAATTCTTTACACTCAGACATGATGAGATTTAAGTCCAGAAGGCAATTGAATAGGTTCGCATTTGTATTTACTAGGGGAAAGATGTGCTCAGGCACGTGACAGACGACGACGGTCGTCAGCTGACGGTAGGTGCGTACACTTCTCCGATGCGATCAGTTTTTGACTGAAAGGATTCTGCCTCAACAATCCCATCCGTCAGCCGCCGGATCGTCACGGAACGTGACGGATCAGTGTACGTGGCTCGTCTAATTTACATGCTTTTAATCCAAACAGAAATTTCACAGCCTGCGCCGCGACGTGACAGACAGGAGGACGCAGTAATGTGCGACAAGCTTAAGAAGTCTGTCTGTGTGTTTATCTGTGTGTCTGTTTTTTTTTTTGTCTGTCAGGCTGGCTAGCTCCCCAGCAGTAACTTTGAACGCATTACCCAATCCGTTTCAAATTTTACCCAAATATAATATTCACTATTAATGAATTTAGGTTCATAAGCCTATAATATGGGGTAAAAGGCTATGGGGCTTTCAACTTTCAAATGGGCGAAATTAATGAGACATCAAATAGTTCGCGAAATTATTTAGAAATTGATGGACCAGAACTAAAAGTCTTGACACATAAAACGACACCTGAAAGCACGTTCTTCGCAACTTTCAATTAATGGTTCAAGATGTTCTTAGAGTCTTCACTCTTGTTGAAAAATTCGACCTAAAGCCAAGGATAATAAATCCGGAACATGTATTAAAAAAACAACCTCTGTTTACGTTGTGGAAAACTTTTACGGATTTAGATTTACAGTGACAGAACAAATAACGTACATGGACCATAATGAAGTTTTTACGTTTTTGGATGTCTTCCACAATTCAAGAGGCTCATATCACAACAAGCCAGTAACCAACCTCGTTGTACACACTGTAACACGGAATTGCTAAAGTGCGGAATTTAATTAACTGAACGAAAGACGCCAGATTCTACCTTAAAAAAGGGCCTAAAGATGGTAATAATACATCTATGGAAATCACTATGGAACTATGCATACAGCCGATTTGAGTTCAGAAAAACCAATCATATCAAAAACCAAAACTGGTTAACGGGGCCGCCAGTTCCGAATGGTTTGGCCCTTCAAAGGAGTGATATCAACTCACCAAAACATTCGCCAAGTTAATCGCACCGCTTAATAATTCGAAGGTTAAATGAACACTAGAATATTGCTACTTTCGGTAGCAATGTTCAAGTTTTCATTTAACGTCCAAAGTATTATTCGGTGCGATTAAGTTGGCGAATGTTTTGTTGTGTTGATATCACTCATTTGAAGGGCCGAACCATTCGGAACTTAGCGGCCCCTTTTGCCAGTTTTGATTTTTGATATGATAACACTCCTTTTTTTTTAAATTGTGTATTGACTCAACTCCACTACCGTGCAGATATCTAATAAAGTGCAAGGTTTTCACCAATTTGCTACTACCTTTTGTCTGTAGGCAGAACCATTCTCAACTTAGACACCTCTTTATAGGTTTTTGGTTTGGTTTTAAGTTTGTTGTAATTTGTTTTATTTACTTAGATTTGGTGTGTTGATATCACTCCTTTGAAGGGCCGAATTTGGTGGCCTCTTTACCAGTTTTTGGCTTTATTTTGCTTTGTTTTTACAGTTGGTTTATTTTTCGTTAATTGGACGTGGATATAATTTCTTTGCAACGTTGTTTAGATTTATCGTTGAAATTTCCCGTTTGCATGAAAATACTGTGATTTCCCGTTAGCAGTCACCCAAGCTATCATTAGATTTAGTTAGCTTTCAGGGTTAAGAGACATAGAGGCCTGCATCCCGTTTGCAAGAAATTATTGTTACTTGAAAAAAAGATGACGTCATCAGGACTGTGCCTCTTTGTTGAAAACACAGATCGAATCATTACTTATATCAAAGACAATTCCGTTTGCAGATATACAAACAAACAATAAAAGGATATAAGGATATCGAGATTCCCTCTGCGGACGCCCATATCACACGCAAACAAACAAATCTTATGATCTTAGTCATATAGATTAACGTTGTGCAGGTACTGCCCAGAAGTGCGCTTCAGAATACTTTTAAAAAGTTCATCAGAAACAAGAAAACTATTTTAGCTTTAGTGGCTGGACTCCGAACCTCAATGTAAACATTAATAATACAATTTAAAAATGTCTCTTGATTGGCGGAGCGTAGCTTATAACGGACACCAAATTGCAAAGGTTTGGTTGCACATTTTTAGTCTGGGTGGAGCCCAAACGAAAGATCGGATTGGAATGAAATTTGGTACAACGCTTGATACCCTAATTTGGCTTGATTGCTGAGCCAAAATTTGCCGTAAATCGAACAATTATTACAGGAGAAATTACAAATTTTCGAATTCATTTCTAACACTCACCATTGTAAATTTGGAATCGTGAAATAGTTAAGGAATTCCGCCGCAGCCTACACCATGCTGGAGGTAGTCAAGCGAACTTTAAAACACACGCGGAAAGTACCGTAAGAACGTGCCGTTTTATTTTCAGTCGGCAGAGATGGCTCACATCTTTAGTGTCGGATGTGGAAAGAAGCTAAAAATAACTAAACAGACACTAAGTGATGGAGCAAGCGAAAGCCTATTAAAATAAATATGATACGTAGCTTTGGCCTATTTGAAAGAAAAAAAGAAACAAAAATGACAAAGTCCTGCAAATAACAGCAGTACGTCATACCAAAAGGCAATGAGCCCAAACTTAGATTTTTTTCCAGATAAACCTTTTTCTCAGGATTTTTAAGGAGCATTAACAAATATAGTACAGTCATTAAGATAAACACTAAATATAAATTTGAAATAAAGGTCTGTTCGCTCCGCCTACAATAGGCCCAAAGCCTGTTTCCTAGTTATGATGAGCGAATTTTTCCCAATCTTGCCTATATATTCCTTTATCAGTGTCTGCAACATGTCTGCTTGCTTTAGCAACACACCCGCTTGATCGTTTAAAGCTTGCAACTGGTTCCTTCCTCCGATCGAAGAGGATTGGAGCCTTACAGCAAAATTCGACCATTTTGAGTCTACTTTCAAGCTCGTATTACGAACGATGACTGCCACTCGATCTCAGACCTGAAATGTCATCTTAATTACTTAACGCCAGTCACCACCAGAACGTCACGCGGAAGAAATTAGGTGGTGAGTTGGGTACGCGGACACATAGGCATCGGACACATAGACACCCCAATTTAGGCAGTGGACAAATAGGCTCCCGGTCATATGGCCGCCGGAAAATTGTTTTTTTTTTTTATGTTTTTGTTTGTTATTTGGGATGGCTTGCAAAGTAATCTGCCAAGTTTGTTTGTTTCCACTTCTTACTATTAACTCCATTTACGTTTCACAGAATCCCATTTCGCAGAATCCCGTTTCGTAGAAAATAAAACGGATTAAGTTTTTTCTGCTAAAAGGGAATTCTCATTTTGCAGAATCCCGTTTCGCCGAATCAAAATATTCTTTAAAAAAAGCAACACTAAAGAAGTTAAAGATGCATTCCTAATTGCAAGAAATTTGTGATTAGCGGTTTCTGACGTGATATGTCCAGCCGCAGCGAGCGCGGCAGCGCGAGCAAGGCACGTAATTTGAAAAAAAATTATTCTCTGAAACGGGATTTGCGTAATGGGAATTCCCGTTTTACAGAAAAATCTTAATGCGTTATACTTTCTGAGAGACGGGATTCTGCGAAATGAGATTTTGCGAAATGAAAAAGGAGTTGGTAGTAGGAAGAGGAAAGAACGAATTTTGGAAGATCATGAGAGGCTACCATGCTCCTTCAGCGGGTATGGGAACTATTCTGGCCAATTCTGGACAATCTTTCGGCCCCGACGATGATCGGAGGTTTCCCAGATCGAATCCCTGGGTTGGCACCTCCCTTTACCAGATTTTCCTTCTTCTCTAAAAGTCTGGTAATGTTCAAAATTGAGCCGGCTCAGGCATACAAGCATTCAGTTGCTTCGGCAGACTTAAGGCTCAAAGAAATTAATTTTTAAATAAAAAAAACAAAAAAAAATCTAATTTTTAACAAATTAAAAAAAAAATTTTAACAAATAAAAAAAAAACCAGGTGCCTATTTGTCCGAGTGCCTATTTGTCCAGCGCCTATAATGGGGTGCCTATGTGTCCTACATCGGGTGAATGGCGCTAAATAGTTACGACGTCATTTGAAGCCCCTTGTCTGTTAGCCCATCGCCATCATGATTTAAAAATCCGTCTCAGTTATAACGACAAATCCCCAAAGTTTTTGTAGTGTGAAAAGCAACAAAACGTTACAAACTTAAATTATTCAGAGTTAGTTTAAGAAAACACAGTTAAAATTTGTCGATTCATTTGCAAAGCACACGTATTGAAGAAAAATAATTTGTTACAATTAAGTTTCTAAGAAACTTTTCATAGTGAAGAATGAAAAAAAACACTGTGTTGCAAACATGCACTCGGGAAGCCAGAAATATGCACTAACTTAGCATACAAATGCTTCAGCTTCCGGGGTTCTGTCCTGACCCCGCTGGGCGAAGCTTATAGCGCTCCCCCAGGGTCTCTAGATCGCTTTGCGGGGGGCGCATTGCAAGTATTTTCTGGCTGCGTAGTAATTTTAAAACTAGTTCGCATGGCTCGTCCTCCACCCCTCATCCCAACCCAGTACCATTCGACGCGTCCCTGCATGCTTTTGGTTTTACGAGCTACTTCATTACGCAAATTTGGCTAAATGTCCACGAAAACTGTGTTACCTGGGCTATAAAGTTAAGCTAATATTTTAGTACTGGCATTTCATTTCGTACGTGTGAAACGTATGCAGTTTAAAGCTCCATTATAATTGTATAATACAACAGTGGGAAAGTGAGTGGCATAACCTGTGACCGAATTGACGAACATGAGGCATATGTAAACACTTTTACCAGATGCTTATAAATGCATACACGTATTTCATGCCGCATCATGCTGCATTATGCACGTAAAAAAAGTTGCCTAAGCCTCGGGCTTAACGTTAACCTCACTTTCGCGTAAACCTAACTGTTTAGTCAACACGTTAACATGGTTCGTTTTTTGTTAACTCATAAAGAGCTCCAGTAATTTTCGAACGTTTTCAGAAGTGTTACCGTGTCACGTTGAAATTATAGAAACGCATATACCGGGTCTCCCAAAGGTCAGGGGTCAGCCCAGTAACTTCATCCCCCTGTTTTCATTCGATATTTCAAAGTAAAGTCCACCAGGGATGCCCTATGGGGGGACAACACTTGCCCCACCTCACAAATGGGTTGATTCCTTCGAGATCGTACCAACTATACGGTTTCATTCATCTATGACGGGTGGGAAAAGGTATTGAGGTGACCCCTGACTTTTGGGACACCCTGTATACACGAAAGAAGGAATAATAAGGAAACCAATACAGTTAATTAAAAAAAAAATTAATGATTTTAGTCCCTTATTCCCCAAAGAATTCTGTTAGTGACGTGCGGTGTAAAGCAGAGAAAAGATGCTTCTCGACCTGTGCTGGTGCGCATCCGTCTGTCTGTCTGTGACAACGATAACTGCTGAATGCATTTCTCCATTCATTTTAAATTTCCTACATGTGTTAGTTGTGGATTTATGTTTGTAAATCAAGTAAACCTGGGCGAGGAGTTTTGGGGATTTTGATACCAAATTCACTTGACTAAAATTCAAATTGACTCAAATTTAAATTCATTTGATTACAAATCACACACCACGAGTATAAAATAACAAAAGTCGGACAATCAGGAATTCAAATCAGCCAGAATTAGTAACTAACGGAGCATACAACCGAAAATTTTGACACATAAAATCTGTTCACAGCAATGGCACGAGACAATCTCCGACCGGGAAGAGGGGGAGAGAGGACGGCCTTTCTCCCCCCCCCCCCCCCCCCCCGCGCTCCCCAACCCCTCTGCATAAAACGACAACTAAAGGCACGCATGTCAGGTCTTTCATTGAATAGTTTCAACCAGATTCAACCAATCACCAACTTTATGAATCTTAACTGGTTTATTTTTATATGAATTATTTAAGTTAACTGGCAATTTCGGCAATTTTCATCATAAAATGTATGATTTTTAATTTAAATAATTACATCTACAATTCAGAAAATTGTATCTCCGTAAGTGCTGTTGTGCATTAACGATAATTTCATTCGTAAAGCACAATAGCAGATAAACAATTTCAATTTTCTCAATTGTAAATTTCATCATTTAAATTTTAAAAAATCATACATTTTTATCCATGTACATTTTAACAAGTAAAGTGAAACTTCTATCGAGGTAACCCCTTTTTTTAGGGCACACTTGACGTTTTTGTTTCTAATCAACATTTTTGTCTCGGTCACGAATTACATTTTCAATTCTGAAATGATACCTTTTGAGACGCATGATGCTACAACGATCAACACACAACAACCACAACAACTTAAATAGAATGTTGGAATACACCAATTCCCATGCAGAATCCTATGGATCAATGTTGGAATGCTAAACAAGATGTCTTAGCTAAACTGACCCACGCGCGAAACATTCTCAAAAACGGTAACAGCATAGCGAAACAAGAACGGGTAAAATAATTCATCAAGTTAAAGTTATTTAAAGCAGTGATATCACACAAAAATGTCTGCTTCCGAGTTTTTCGCTCACAGGTTTGAACATTCAAAATATGACTCACTCCCCACAATCCGATGTTAGCATTGTGATTGAGTGGCTAAGGTTTGGACCACAGGGGCTTGTCGTCCATCGTGCACGTCGCTTGGATACATCCTATGTGTAGAATGCATCCATGCAATGCGTGCGTACGAGGGTCGACGGGACGACAAGCCTCTGTGGTTTGGACCAACAACGTTTTTGATGATATCACTAGTACGTTAAATGGCGTTAACTTAGCGGATTCTTTTACGTTTGTTTTTCTTTTGTTTTTTACTTTCTGAAAACATACGCTACACGGGGCAGTTTTCTTTCTCATCACGAATGCGACGAGTGGCTACGAAATATTTACAACGATCAACTTTAATGAATGATACCAGCTAACGCCCGTCAAGTACTGGTGGTGTTGGATGCACCATTTGCAACATTGGTACGTTTTGAGTGCTCGTATGCACATGCTTCGCCAAACTAAACTTCTTAAATCGCATGCGTACACTGGCTAACAAACGCTGATTTTCTTTCACTTCGCTCACTCAATCAGTGCATCCCCCTTCAGCTGCTCCCAAACAACAAACACTCTGGATGATAATTTCCTCACAGGTCATCCAGTGTGAAATTCCTTTTATGCTTTTACCCTGTTTATTGTCGTTTGTAACTGAGTCTTACTGGTTGTTGATCCTGGAGGGCGTTTTCCAATTTTCCGTCGGCTGCTGAGGTGGTTGCATGTTTTTGTGCACCTTAATTGTTTAGTAGCAGTAGTCTCCTGCACCTGAATTGTTAAGTAGCAGTAGTCTCGTGCACCTATATTGTTAA
>JAHWFP010021223.1:0-10701 GCA_023313725.1 Lithobius niger | reverse complement strand
CAAAACTGCCTTATTTATTATCTTTTTGCCATTGATGGATTCACTCTTGTCACCTAAACTGGCAAAACTGCCCGATTTGTTATCTTTCTGCCCTTAATGGATTCACTCTCATCACCTAAACTGGCAAAACAGTTCGATTTATTATCTCTCCGCCCTGATAGATTCGCTGTCGTCACCAAAACTGGCAAAACTGCCCAATTTAGTATCTGTCCGCTCTTGGTGGATTCACTCTCGTCATCTAAACTGGTAAAACTGCCCCATGCATTTGTTATCTTAAATAATAAGTGCTAAGCATGTTACAAAAATGGTGGAGCAAAAGGGTAAGTTTTAGCAGTTGCTAATGCAGTTTCTTTTATATCGGGTTCTCACAGAAGTCTGGAATTCCAAGCCTTTTTTTTTTATGTAGCCTGTTTTACATCTGGGCCATAATCTAGAGTTTCAGAAAAGTACATTACTTTGAAGTTGGGTGTATTTTTCTCGTTTCGTGTCTGTTAATCGTTGCCTCGTTGTCGTGGAAACGAGCAAAAAAAAAAAAAAAAAGCTGGAGAGCAAGTGCGAGACCTAATAAAATAAAATAGCAGCACCGGGAAGCACCATCTTCAATTTCTACATTTGTAAAGAAATCAATTTGGGAAGGTTTTATTCTTTCTTTGTGAATCTTATGGGAGCCAGACGCCTTGGCCTCTTAAATTACACTCTTCCGTCTTCCCGCCTTTTTTTTTTTCTTTACAATGGGTGATAAGTTATCAGGCGTTGGCGGGGGAGGGCGTTTGATCATTGTCGCCAGCAGAAGAGAAGGAGAAAGAAAGAGACCCCCACGCCACTGTCTGTCTATCGGCCATTGTCGAAAGAGCAAATGGAAAAAGGAAAATGCTGCTGCGTGGCGACACCAGACACTGACACTTCCGTTTCCGTTGCACGAATTATGTCTTGTTAGTTGTTTCCTGTGAGTGACGTGTGGCTTTTGGGTTTTCCTTAATGGCTTTTCCGTCCGTTGAAGGAAGGAGCAGGTGTGTCTAGAACACTTAGAAACACAAATTGAGGGGTTGATCGAAGTTTCAATGGAATTGTCAACTATCATAGTACGCCTGTTATATTATACTCTCCTCGTGGAAAACGGCATATGCGGTGTGTGTTGCTATACCTGTAGAAGAAAAGCTTCTTATTTTATAGAGTTTAGAAAATGAACCTGGTCATGTCACTGTGCACCGGTGATGACCCGTTTCATGCTTTACTATTTCATCTTTTGCTCAAAATCATTTCGATCCATCCTCATCATGGAAAGCTGGGTGTTATGTTTCGTCGAAATGCACATTGCTGTGGAAATTTACTTCCAGGCGGTAACATATTGTCTGAAGAAAACCACATTGTGAACCTAATAATAGCCAAGATGAAGTAGAGAAATATGTTAGAGATCAGGTGAGGTTAGGTTTGGTTTGGTTTGGGGTTGGTTTGGTTTGCTTTGGTTAAGTTTAGTTTAGTGTGTTTTAGTTAGGATGTGGTAGGTAACTACAGTAAATGTGAAACCTCTTCCGTAAATAATATCGTCACTATTTTAATGACAAAGTAAATTTCATTACTATAACATTAATGTTGTGCATTACACGATTAACAATGCGTGTTGGGGAATAAAAGGGGTAAAGGATGAAATGCACCTTATTATCCTGAAGATGAACCGGAACGATTTTTAGCAGAGGACGAAATGGAAAACAATGAAACTGTACGTTCTGTACTTAGGGACAGTTACGCAACAAGCCCTTCTCACTCACTGAAAGCTATTTGGCAGCTAACATTTATTGATTAACAGTGTGTTGCCACTGTCTCTAAGGGGACCGCAGCAATGCATAAGCAAGTAAAATTATTGTAGATAACAATTAACAAGAAAAAATGAACACAGTACAACGACAATTGCTTTAGCATTTCGTCCTCCATTTCTTAAATTTGCCAAAGGAACAACTTCTACCAGTCATCAAACAACGGTGGAAAAATTACATCTTTCAGCACCATCAAGAATTTGTTTACGATTGTCATAAATCTGCGCCACAGTGTAGAACGCCTCGAGCCACAAAATGAGCATCTCCCTGTGCTTCGTTGGCATGGTTACTTATTATACACAGTTTGAAAGACAAGTGTTGCGTAAAAAGTGAATAATACTTTGAGGTTCATTTGAATTGTTACATTTACTGCTCGAACTTGCATATGAATCTTGAAGGATTATCTGGAAAATGGTGTCAAATAAGGGAATTTAAGTACCCATCCAAAGTTATGTAATGGTTTGGTTTTTAACGTTTATTCCACCATCTTGAAGGCTTTGCTTCAACACAATTTAATACTAATCTAGCTTTACAGACCTTGTATTAAAAGATAGGTAGCCGATTTCATTCTAACACCTCCACCTTTCCGTGCTGAAACGAACCTCCATTCGAGAAATGGACACCTCATAGACTCCTATTTTCATAAACATCTCAAAGACACCTCTCACGAAACCAGAGAACCAGACGGTAATACGTATACGGTAATGAATGTTACCGATACAATTGGTGCATTGCTTTCTGAGGTTTTGCGGTTTCTTGATGGTCATACCTACACGGCAATTACCAACTGTGTTACCATGGAGAAACTATTTTATCATACATGCAAAATCTATCACATCCTGGTATCTAGTGTGACGAAATTGCCGTCCTCAGACAAAATCCAACAAATCTGCGGTACTAATTTTTTTGTACTCTAACATTTAAAAACACTTTTCATCAGACAATTTTACATTCTGAACAAACAAGTTTAAATTCTGGATACCAGACACTTTGGTAAATTTAGTAGGCATGTGAATTTACGATCCGACAATCCGGCTGTTACCTACTCGAAATATCAGAAAACATTTTTGATGTTTCGTGTATCAAAACACTGAACTTCAGGAAAACATCAGTTCATTGCTTTATTTCTGGCAGTTCTTTTTCGTAATTCTATCCAAAACTCTTGATTGGTCAAAGATAAAGTATGGTTAAAAATGATAAAAACTATGATACGCATCACGGGTTAAAATATTACGCATGACGTGAGTGAAGTACGAGATAGTTTTTCACTATACAAGAAGTAAAACTAAAGCAGTTAAGTTATTGAATATTTGAAGTTCATTATTAGAACTATTGCAGAATTCAATGGTACCCAACTCCAATCAATTGTAACACAATTCCATATTTGATAAATTGTAAATGTAGCTTTTAAGTGCAATGAATTAATGCTCGAGTTGTAACGTGTAGAATTTCCCCAAGCATCATTTCCTTGGCAACGAATATATGGTGAGCAAGTGGAAAGAGTTTCACCAATAATTCGAAACAAACAAAAAATTTTGCAATGTTGCAATTGTTATAGGCAAGCTTTTCAACTAAGACCAGGGTTCTTACAGTGCTTATAAGTCCTTATTTAAATTTTGGCATTTGTAAGGACCTTACAAGTGCTTATATGGTCCAAAGGTCCTTAAAAGTGCTTATTTAAGGCATGAAAAGTCGATTTGTCCTATAAAAACTGTTAAGGCTAAGTTCAAGTTCCTAAGGGAACAATTGGAGGAACAAGTCCTATATTTGAAAATTTTATTAAGTTTAGAATAGGCCTATTTGAAAATACGTAAACACATTGTACTGTGGGAGTTTAGAAAAACGTAACTCTAAAATTCAAATACGCACAAACTCTGAACTAGGAAATTAGTCTTAATTGCACAAATTTTCGACAGTTTGTGTGGAGGCGAATGTATTATGTCTCCCAAGTGTCTTCTTCAGGCTCCGTTTGGAGGTTTTTTCCAGTTTTTTTGGGTAACACCAGTTGTTGACATTCAAACGTGCATGTTCCATTACTGGAAACATGACTTTTTTTAAGCTCCATTGTACTGAAAGGTGCTCACAAATGTCATTAAAAAGCCCTTTTAAGTTCTTAAAAGTGCTTACTAATATATTATTTTATTTGTGCGAACCCTGTAAGATGTAGTAAGATATAACATTTTTACTGTAAGCTTTTTAAATGCTTACCTTGCTTACCTTGCTTTAAATGTTGCAACAATGTGCTATTACCTTATTACTTCCTGTTTAGGTGTTCCATTGTAAAATGTCCATAGGAAACAGAGTGACAAATATTGTTAAGGCTTTGACCCACGGGCCAGGGTATGACTAGAACAGATTTGACCCAGGGTATGACCGGAACCCAGACCGACTCACCGAATCACTGTACTACAAAAATACAACAATAAAGATTTTCACGATAAAAATGATCAATCGCACAAATCACAAACCTTATCTGGCGAATTTTCGACCCTGTTCTACAAAAGTACAAAAATGTATCCTCATACAAGGAATTTTCAAAAGCCCGTGTTTTCATATCAAGATCAGCAGAGTTAGCGAATCGGTTGGTGTCGAAGCTCAGATGCTGGTCTGAGTCCGCACGGTCGATTTTTTTTTGAGTGTACGATACTGGCTATGATCGAAGTAATTGCTGACGTATCAAACGTTACGGTGTATTGAATCACTGTTGCAACCCGTTACACCCTCAAAACAAAAATGTCGCCTCCCCCGAAATTTCTGTCGCTCTCTTCTTGCCATCTTCCTACTTGTGGCTTGGTCGATAGATGTAACTAGGGCAACAAGATTTTCACCTTTACTCTTGTGGCTGGCAGCTAGGTAGCGAATTTTGCAGCGAAACTGGATGTGAAGGTCGGATGCAGCAGCATATGAATATATTTTTGTGAAATGCTATAGCCTACGGCAGCAAAGGGAGAATAATGTGGAAGGAGACAATTTGTATTCGATCATCAAATCGGATTTATGTGGTAAACAGCCCCAAATTTCCACTTAAAGCGCTGAATTTTGCTCTTGTGCATTCATGGGCCCACCTCTGCAAGCAAGCAAACAGCTCAGCCAAAAGAAAGCACCAAATCACTTCGATCTGAAGCGAACCGTCTTCCAAATGCCAACTTCTTTCATTTTTTTTTTTGACGGGATGGAACGAAAGTACTGAAGGGTGGACTGGGTTGGAATATTCGCTATTCCCCAGGGTTCAGTGCTTGAGCCCATTTCATTTCCGAAGTATATTTGTTCAGGTTAGACAGCCCACACACCTGTCCCCTAAGCGGCGAAGCGGTAATAACGCTTCCATTCAGCGTCTGACTGTCGAGAGGGTAGACAGCTGACGGACAGAGACTGGCAAAGAGAAATTCCAAATTGGACTGGACGAAGCACACGCTTTATGACAAAGAATTTAGAAATTTGTTCATTTTAACGGTGAGTAAAAAAAAAATCGGTTATTGGATTTTTTTAAGAAGGAAGGATCCGAGGAACGAGCACAGCTACAGAACTTCTATGTCGGCAAAAGTATATCAAAGTAGTGTAAGATTTAGGCATTGAAACCAAATTTATCCGAAAACTAGGAGATACAACCAGGACGACTAGATGAATCAGTTTAGAATACATTCTACAATTATGTAATTATTCGACTTACCGTTAAATATAAAGATTTAAAAATTCTTTTGAGATTGAACTTTTGTTCCCCTTTACAAGTGTCCGTCGCTTATAATAAAAAGAAATATAGAACACCTAATATGAAAAGCTTTGAGTAGTTTTTTTTTTCTATATTTTCGAAAGAAAGCCAGTGAACAAAATCAGTTGGAGTATTCAGCAATGATTTTTTTGTACCCATCACGTTATCGAGACTTAAACCAACAAAAATTCCCAAAAGCTATTTCAGTTCAATGAATTTAGAGATTTACGCTAAAATAATACAATGGAGCACGGAAAGGCCAGTTATGGACCACTGACACCAGTCCGCAAATTACTTTAAGAAAATAAAAACTCAATTGTCAAATAGCAGTAGAAATGTATAAAGGTATTGCAGGCACCGTCGACACAATAATGCAAAATGATAAACGGAAAGGAAGTACCCATTGCGACAGACAGAAGAGCATTCCAAACATTAACATGACAAGTGAAAAAGCATTTATGACAGTCTCTTTTTACCTACTTGATTCTTAGCTAATTTGAAAGAATACGTCCCCTGGTGAGTGACTTCCCCCATGAGTCCTTTTAAATGTTTGGTAAAATTTCGTTGCACATTCAGTTTGATCTGTATGTGAGATCAAGTTTGGCAACCACTAGTTAACTCTGTGTATTTACACTCGCATGTACAGAGTATAGGCCCGGACCAAGATGTCTAGTATCAGGGGATACAAAACAACATCTGATCATTGCTGCCCTTTGTGTAACGTTGTTCACACTTACAATGGAACCTGCTTTTCGGTCACCAGTGTACCAAGTGCCCAGAACTTTGATCTCATCAACATGACCATGTGCTTGAATACCTTGTACTTGTCCCAGAAATTGACAACTATACCATTTATCAGACTAGATCTCCAAGACATGGAGGAATGATGTCAAGTAGGCATGACCAATTTGATTTTTAATGACATTATATGACTTCAACATCGTATGCAACAAAAGGGTTTCCTGACTGTATAGGTCACGGATACAGATAGCAAACAAGAGAGGGCTCAAAACAGATCCCTGAGGGATGCCACTGATTACTCAGCGTTCACCAGAAAATGAATAACAACACAAACCTGCTGTGATCAATTATGAAATTTTTAATCCATTTTAGGATGTAACCATACACACCCTAACTTTGACACAACAAATTGTGTGGAACAGAATGAAAAACTTTTTTTTAAATCTACACAAATAACATCAACGTGATTTCCAATTTCAACAGCTCTAGACCATTAGTTGTCAAGTCATTTTAATAACTGAAGAACCGTTGATTTTCTTGGTACAAAACCAAATTGGTTATCACTAAAAACACTGTTAACGTGTTGCTTGTAATCAAATACTTCATAAGATAATCGCAATTCAGCATTTCAAAATCATACGTTGAATACTAGTCATAGAAACAACGCAAGGCCCAACTCATTCCTTACCAAAACTGAGTACCGTAATCATTTAGCATTGCATTTGCCTTCCTGTGATTGACAATTCGTACTTCTGCACTTTTTTGTCATGTGGTTAGTTCAACCATAAATAAGAGAATTTTCGAAAAGCGTGCCACAATAGACATACATGAAAGAATCCACTAACAACCTCTCAGCTGGAACATATAGATCAGTCCTCCAACTCTCCCCGAAAACACCACCAGGCGGAGCCACAAACAAAGAGTGAAAAAAAAAAGGAAGTACCGAACTAGCACTAACAGGAAATGAAGCAGCCGTGATGTATAAAAGTTAACCAGTTCAAAAAAAATCTTTGTTTTGTTGGTAAATGAAAGGCAACATACCGTTGAACCAACTGCGTAACAAAACAGAATCATGGAACTGAGTAATTACGTTCTTGTTATTAACATCCCAAGTTTTTAATTAATATGAATTTGCCAATTTTGCAGTTTGAGTGTTCCAAAAAAGGAAATATCACGAAGCTGTGATGAAATAGCAGCGCCATTCAAATGCGGGCGTTCACAATAATGAAACTCAATACCGGTACTAAAAATAAAATCTTAGCTTTTGGTTGGTTTTATTAAAGTCCAATCTTCTTCCCATCGATTCCGTAGCGAGGGCGTTGCTCTTAACTTCCCTACAATTGAAACATTCATCTTGCGTGGCCGATGCCCAAGTCGGAGTCAGCAGCACCACCACCATTCATCCGTCATAGAACACAGAAAACCTTTTGCTATTGCTCACAAAATGACACCGGGCTCATGAACAATTCATCGCCGCTACCTAACGCTTGCAATACAGAGCGGCCAGCCAAAGTTGTATGGTAAAAGAGGATCGTAAAACGCCAAGAAAAGAAGAATCTTATTTCCCGCAATTTATGGAGCCGTCAACCAAAAAGAAGGAAAAAACCTTCATGGTCTCATCTTTCTATATTTTTCTCACCAGCAATTTGGCGTCTATTTTCCCATAAATCGTCTTTGTCTTTCAAATTTCCAATTTCAGGGAGCTCGACTTGAACCTCGTTGTAATAAAGTCACGAACGCAATGGGGAATTTATGACCATCTAGCGTCAAACGTAGACAACAATGAAGATGACGCGTGTATATATACATCAGTCCGCGAACGTGGAAACCCACGTACTGCATAAATTCGTTAATTAATGTCGGTCTCACCCCGGATGGTTTCAGTTACAGAAACAACGGCACAGACCTCGATACACTTCGCATCGGTGCAAGCGATTGCATCCATTTTCGTTTTTACAACTCAACTCTGGCGTCACGAACAAGCGAGCAAGATGGCACGTCTGGGATAATGGCGCACACGCTCACCAGATGGAAGTGCCGCGCGATCTCGTTCCACGCGAGAAGATGGCGCCATGGCGTGTTAATTAGGCCTAACAGGTTGCCGACCGTTCAAGTCGCGCCCTAGTGGGAATTGCATCTGATTGCATCGCGTGTGTGTGACGCCGTCAACCCGCCTTCCAAACTCATCCCGACAAAATTAAAGCAAGCAAACTTTTCGAGCTCTATATGGCTTCTTTCCATCGTTTTCTTCTTTCTTTTTCATCGAAAATTTATGACTCAATTCACTGCCACTAATGTCAACCTCACTCAGCGCAGCAACAAGCCAGGCTCTTGACATGGAATCTTCATGAAATTTAAAGCAACCCCTGCTGCACTAACTCAAATTAAGGGCTACCTATGCCTCCTTGTTGCGAGTTAACTTAAAACAACCACTCCACACACTCGGGAAAGGAAGAAAAAAGTTAGTTGTCAAGACGTGAGACACTGCCGGGCAAATATCAGGAGACTTGAAAGCTCTTTTTTTTTTCGCAGTATCTCTAGTCCCGGTTAGCCTGTAACTGTTTCAAGCCTATTTGGACGCGTTGCCGGGAGCAGAGTTCTATGTGTGTGAATCCCGACAAACAAAAAAATCGTAGTTTTTAGGCAAACCTTTATTAGTTTTGGTTAGGATTAGTTGGCTAGGTTAGGTTAGGTTACGTTGGTTAGGTTCACTGTAACACGCTGAGGGCCTAGTTTTCAACGAATTCACCGGGACCTGAGTCTTTATAAACTGGATCCCGTCACCGGGACCTGAGACACAGCCTTTTTTTTTTAATCCAGGGTCTAATTGTTCGCAACGGCTTTGGAACTGGTACCAAACAGGGTTGACACAGGCAGTGCTGGAGCAAGAGGGGGGCGAAGGGGGCGGCCGCCCCGAGTGCCAAAAGGGGAAAGGGCGCCGAAAATGCTGACTCTCCCTCCAAAAACAAAATTGAAAAAAAAAGTTGAAATTTAATAAATGGTCTTTTGGCAAAGCCTAGCCTAAATACAATTGGTCTTGAAAAATTAATTTGCGAGTTGCAACAGTAGATTATGATAGAGGTGCTCTCTGACTGGCCAAAAAACTCACAAGAACATGAATTTGGCAACAAATACTTAATTTTTGGCCTAGTATTTGGATCTTATTCACAATAAAAATTTTAAAACACTCAAAAAGGTGGGAGCTGCTACAAATTGTGGACTTCACACAGCCGCCATGTTGGATAATCATCCAATATGGCAGCTCCCACTTTTTTTTTATGTTTTAATACTTTCATTGCGAACAGGCCAAAATTCCGTGCCGAAAATTAAATATTTCTTGCCAAATTCATGTTCTTTAGGGTAGTTTTTTTGCCAGCCAGGGGGTGCCTCTGTTGTAAACTAAATACAATTATAATTCTTCAAATGTAGACAACTATTTTTGTCTCATGCCAACCTACATGTCATATTCGTGTGTTTCAGTGTGTTGGCATTATCTCTGTGGCACCGTGATAGGCTCATTTTGGGTACATTTGGGAAGCAATCTGCTTCATAATAGCTATAAAGCGGGGCGCTCAATAAGCTACTGGCCCCGGGCGCTCAAACGCCTCGCTCCGGCACTGGACACAGGCTCTGGTGCAACTCGGCCACGAGTGGCCAGTCCTGAAAACCTGTACCTTGTGGAAGAAATGGAGAAATTTACTGCTTGTAGTATATCAAAATACCAAATCCTTATCTAACCACATCTACAGCACACGTTACAAACGCGTGCACAATGAGTTACGTGCATTTTATTTAATGGAACTAAAAAAGGATTTTTTTTAATGAAATTAAATAAAACTAGCTATTCCCAGTGCAGGGTGCACGGGTCTAGTAGGACCATGTTGTCACACTCACCGTTTATTGTAAAATTTAGATTCCTATGGTTTAAATTGGGTATTTTGATTTTTCGAAATTTTCCGTAACAAGCACAAAACAATCAAAATCCTTTATTTCAATTAAATCTTAGGTTATTAAATGCGTGTTATGTAAGCTACGTTGCTTGGATTTGATAAGAAAGGTAAGTGTCACAATTATTCTGTTGCTGAAAATGGACCTATTTTAAAAGTGAATTTACATTTTCAATCAGAAGTAGCTTATAACTTGACTCAAAATCATTAAAAATTGATTTTTTTCTTACGGAGGGCTATTTCAATAACTATATATTCTACATCGTTAAACAATTTGATCTTGATTAGTTGGGCGGTTGGTTGGGTTTGTTCATCTTCTCCTCTGGAAATAAAAGTGGCGGAGAAAGGTATGAGAAAAAGGAAACTAAAGCCATTTGTGTTTAGTCGTATTCTTATAGATCTATAACTTTGTCTTTTGAACTCGGAAAAAAGTGGAAAACCACCCCATGCAACAATAAAGATACTCCTTTGTTTTCTTTTTCGCCTTGGA